>LR738713.1:869164204-869250163 GCA_902687465.1 Secale cereale
GTGCATTGGTACCGGTTGGTAGCACCAACCGGTAGTACCAGTTGGTAGCACAAACCGATACCAATGCACCCCTTTAGTCCCGGTTGCTGCCACCAACCGGGACTAATGGGTTGTGCTTCCCACCCTTTCGCCTGGCCAAAACAGACCTTTGGTCCAGGTTCGTGGCATGAACCGGGACCAAAGGGGGCCATTGGTCCCAGTTTATGTCACAAACCGGGACTAAAGGTGTGGCTATATAAGCCAACACTTGGGAAAATTTCCCCAACTCCTCCCATTCTCCCCCGACGCCGCCAGGTCGCTCCTCGTCGCCGTTGTCGTCGCCGCCAGGCTGCCTCAACGCGCCTGCCGCCCCCGCCGTCGCCGTCACCATTGCCGTCGCGTCGCCGTCGCCATCGTCGTCGTCGTCGCTGCCGCCCCAACCCGTTGTCGCCGTCATCGTCTTCAAGCTTCGGCTTCGGGGCCCTTCTCCGTCAATTCGGCCACTCCGGCGCGTCCTCAAGCCCGCTAACCATCCCTGCAGCTCCGAGGTGAGCCGCTGACCCGATTCGCCCTTGCCTCGTCATCCCTCGCGTCCTCTAGCCGTCGTCCCCGAGAGCTCCTCGACGCCATCCATGTCGCCTCTGCCGCTGCAGCCACTGAAGCCAATGAACAATTTTCTGTATTTAAACTAAATATATGTATGTTCATATGTAACATTTAAGAAAAAAAGTAAATGTATATATGTTCATATATGAAAACTTTTTTCGATGTATATATATGATGATGATGATGTAATTTTATTCGATGATATATGATGATGTAATGATGTAATTTTAGTTTTAGTTATACAAATGTTAGATGAATTTTCTGTTTTTATTGTTTTTATAGTTTTAGTGATAGAATGTAGTTTTTTTTAGTAAGAACTAGTTTATTTTTAGTAAAACTAGTTTATTTTAGTAAAACTAGTTTATTTATATTTATAGTAAGTGCTTATTAGTTGAACTAGTTGAATTTTTAGAACTTGTTTATTCTTTTAGTTCAAGCAATTATTCCCGCATCGACGTCGACGATGCCTATCCCGGATCCTCGTCGTCGACTCAACAAAGGCCTGCTTGATCAGAGGGGTCATGTTCGGGACTGGGCTCCGCCGGGCTGGTAGTGGGAGGTGCTTCCTTCCGGGGGGCGCAACTTGGTGAGGAGTCAACCTGTTGTTGACCCGAACCTTTTTTGGTGGCGGGCGCGTGGGCCAGTGACGGTGCGGAGGCTTGAGGACCCCGCGAAGGTTGTATGTCACCGTGTCAGCGAGGAGGACGATCACGTCCGTCGCTACATGGTTGCGTTGGAGGGCAGGTTCGACAATACATGGCAGGTTCTTCAGGGATCTCACTGGAGCTATGATCCTTTGATGGTTCCTTCTCTTTGGGTGTCCACCGCCCACGCCGATACCCGTCGTTCGCTAGGGTTTTAGCTATATTAATTAGTGATGCTATATGTATGCTACTATTCGAGATGTATTAGTGATAATATTCGATGATGTACGGATGCAAGAGATGATTTAGTTTTTCTTATTGAATGCTCAAACTAGAGTCCAACCAAATCTCCATGTCAATATGAGTCCTATAATTAAGATATTTTGAAATGTTTTTGTTTATATTTTCAACCATTGAATTTTAGCAAGACTTGTTCTACAATATGTAGGAAATGTCGTCGTTTGACTATGACAATAGGATTTCGTCGTGCGACTGGTGTGGCGACGACCGGGGTTAGTGCGAAAGGCCACACCTGGTAGACGGTCGATGCTTCAGTGTTAAGCTCGATGAGGCCTTCGATTTTGAGACGGTATGCAACACGAAAAGTCTTCTTTGGTAATTAAGCATGACTTATGCTTCTTCAACGTGTAATTTTCGTATTTTACAATTCGACTAGCTTATCCCATGCCATGCAAGACGCTATGTCTTGGAGCATCTGTATTTCAAAGATCATGAAAATACGGAGACAAAGAAAATTCATCTCAAGACCCATCATGATTATGATTTTCTTGTAAAGCTATACAATTTGGAGAGCGTAACCCATTTTGGTTGCTCGAACTTGAGAGCACTGTGCAAGGCATATGATTTTCAGGAGGGTATGTATGTCACCTTTGACCTTGGTGATGATGACGATGGCATGGGGTCTTTGTTGATACGCTTCCAGTTCTACGTCTATGTGAGTTTCTCAAACATATTTATTAAGTAATTTATATTGGTTATTTCAAAATAATTGACAGCTTATTTCCATTAACAGCTTATTTCTATTCTTCAAGAAATGTACGGAAGACGGTAGACAGAATCCACTACACTGATGGTGCAGAATTAACTTGTCAGAAGAAAGATCATCTTGTCTCATTACTTACTTATCTTGAGAATTACAATATCTATTCTAAAACTCCTGCACATTATGGTCAATACGTGCCACTAGTGCACGTGTTGAACTACGGTAACATCCATGGAGATGTCATGGTAAGATTTGTGCCCGGTCATCTTTTGCATAAATTCTTCTAAAACTAAACTACATTACTAACTACGAAGTTATTACTATATTTTTCAACAGAAAATCCTTTCGGATTGTGTGCCTCATCGGATGTTTCAGAAAGGTCACCTTAATGTTATGAGCTTATTACCGTACTCGTCAGGTCATCATCCTACGCATCACTGTCCATAACGGATTTCTAAAACCAATGAAGACATGACAATCAAAGATTGGAAGAAATGTATGGTCAATCGTAGGGAGCTACATGGAAGCAACATTGTGCGAAAGCCAAGAATTGGAGACAGGATAACCTGCATTCTCCATAATGGAGAGTCAGGGCCTATCTTGTTTTATTCTATTTCACCTTAGAGAGGGTGTACTTAATTAAGTCTGGCTACTCATGATCATGTGCTAAGTTGTTAGATGACTATGATGATGATGATGAGTAGGACTTGTTATTATGACAACGAGTAGAAGTTGTGAGATGACGATTATGTTGAGTGCGACTTTTTTATTATGATGATCACGATGATGATTTATATAAATTATGATGATGCATTGTTATATGAGCATGCACGGAGATAAGAGAGGACACTTCTCTCTATTAGCTAGCTAACACAATATATGAAACCCCTAAATTAACCCTACAAAACCCCCCAAACCCCTCCCCACCTTCCAAAAAAAAACAAAAAACCTAGCCCCTGAACTGCTGACGCGTGGAAGCTTATTTGTCCCAGTTGGTTCTACCAACCGGGACAAAAGGCCCCCCGCCTGGGTAAGCCGCGATGGCCATGTGGAGCCCCATCTGTCTCGGTTGGTATAAGAACCGGGACTAATGGTCTAGGGCATTTGTATCGACCGTTTAGTCACGGTTCCCCAACCGGGACAAATGGCCCTTATGAACTGGGACAAATGGCCCTTTTTGCACTAGTGATTGTATGGCTACTAGCGTCTCCACTAACCAAGTATTTTCCCAGAATCTAGTCATGTTACCGTTCCCAATGGTAAATTTGGTTCTATGGAAGAAGGCGGCTCTCATTCTCATTAGCCTCTTCCAGAAAGGAGAGTCATTGGGTCTGACAGTAACCTGGGCCAGAGTCTTCGAATATAGGTACTTATTCCGCAAAATTTGCACCCACATTCTTTCGGTCTCAATAGAAAGTTTGTACAACCATTTGCTGAGCAAGCATCTATTCTTGACCTCTAAGTTCTCAATCCCTAGCCCACCCCGATCCTTCGGTTTATAGATAATATCCCACTTGGAAAGTTTGTATTTATTCTTGTTTTCATCTCATCGCCAAAAAGAAATGTGATCGATAGAAGTCTAACCTTTTCCGTACCCCTGCGTGCACTTTTGAAAGACCGTGGATGTCGCCTAGAGGGGGGGTGAATAGGCGCTTTTAAAATAATTACGGTTTAGGCTTGAACAAATGCGGAATAAACCTAGCGGTTAATTTGTCAAGCACAAAACCTACAACAACTAGGCTCACCTATGTGCACGAACAACTTATGCTAAGCAAGATAAGCAAGTAGGTGATAGCAAGATATATGACAAGAAACAGTACGGCTATCACAAATTATAGTGCATAAGTAAAGGGCTCGGGTAAGAAATAACCGAGGCACGTGGAGACGATGATGTATCCCGAAGTTCACACCCTTGCGGATGCTAATCTCCGTTTGGAGCAGTGTGGAGGCACAATGCTCCCCAAGAAGCCACTAGGGCCACCGTAATCTCCTCACGCCCTCGCACAATGCAAGATGCCGTGATTCCACTAAGGGACCCTTGAGGGCGGTCACCGAACCCGTACAAATGGCAACCCTTGGGGGCGGTCACCGAACCCGTACACTTTGGCAACCTTTGGGGGCGGTCACCGGTACCCGTCAAATTGCTCGGGGCAATCTCCACAACCCAATTGGAGACCCCGACGCTTGCCCGGAGCTTTACACCACAATGATTGAGCTCCGAACCGTCTAGGGCGCCAAGGCACCCAAGAGGAACAAGCTCTAGGGTGCCCAAACACCCAAGAGTAATAAGCTTCTCAAACTTCACTTCCACGTATCACCGTGGAGAACTCAAACCGATGCGCCAAATGCAATGGCAAGGGCACACGGAGTGCCCAAGTCCTTCTCTCTCAAATCCCACCAAAGCAACTAATGCTAGGGAGGGAAAAGAGAGGAATAACACGAAGGAGAACACCAAGAACTCCAAGATCTAGATCCAAGGGGTTCCCCTCACCTAGAGGAGAAAGTGATTGGTGGAAATATGGATCTAGATCTCCTCTCTCTTTTCCCCCAAAAACTAGCAAGAATCCATGGAGGAATTGAGAGATAGCAAGCTCGAAGAATGTCAACAATGGGGGAAGAACACGAGCTCAAAGGATAAGGTCCAATGGGGAAGAAGATCCACTTTTATAGGTCCCCACGAGTCTGCCCGTTATGTGCAGAAAACTGTAGGACCGGTACAACCGGTGCATGAACCGGTACAACCGGTCAAGGCAGAGGAAAAACCAACCTGTAGGAAAAAAGCACTAAGCGGTACAACAGCCTGGGGAACCGGTAGTACCGGTTAAACTAAACTAACCGGTACAACCGGTCAACAACCGTCCAAGAACCGCTCCAAAACTGAAACTATTCCGGTGGTAGAGCGGTACATGGCCGATACAACCTTCAGACCAAATCTGGACCGGTACTACCGCTCCAAACACCGGTTGTACTGGTCAACCGGTACAACCTCTCTATGGGGCGGTACAACCTCTCTATGAAAAACATGTAAGATCAAAACAGCCACAACTTTCGCATACGAACTCCGAATTCGATGAAACCAAGTTTGTTGGAAAGCTAGCGACAAGGGCTAACACAATCTTGAAATAAATATCAATAAGAAGCAAATTAGAAAAGGCACATAAGAAAATGGTGAGAACCCTTCCTTGGATAAGACCGGTAAAACATCCAACACCGAAAACATCATAGAAGATGCATGTGAACTCCGTTTTCGATGAACTCAAGCTTGTCATCAAGATGACCATAAGCTCTAAGACTCACAAAGAGAACCAAACAATAACCAAGAAACATGATGCAAGGATGCAATGGTTTGATCTCTCTACTAACGATACGATCAAGCTACTAACTTGAGAGCCACCCTTGATAGTACGGCAAACGATCCTATAACCCGGTCTCCCAACTACCACCACGAGACCGGTAAAATAGAAAACCTATCAAGGGCAAACCTTTGCTTTGCACAAAGTCCACTTGAGCTAGATGTAGACGATCTTGACTTCCTCAAGTTGGACCACCTTTCTTGATTGCATTGTCTCGGTGAAGACTAGTAGATTGCTCCCCCATACTCCACTATGGGTGAGCCACTCTTCGGCATATCTTCACAAGTCATTTGTCACCACAATGGACGGCAAGCTTCAAGCACTTGATCTCTTCGTGATGCTCCACTTGAACTTGCACACGGCAACCTAACCCCATAAAGAACTCTCACGAAGACCATGGGTTAGTACACAAAGCGTGATTGACAATGCTTACCATACCATGGGATTGCTTGATCCCTCTCGGTACATCTTCTACACTTTGTGTGTTGATCAACTTGATTCATTCTTTGACTTAGTTTTGATCAACCTTGAATCTTTCCAACTCTCTTCATTTGGATGATGTCTTGAAGGTAAACATGAATGGTCACAAACTCTTCTTCTTCAAGACATGCTTGCAATAAGCTCAACACCCACAGGACCAATCTTTGGATAATTCCTTAATAGCATCTTGGTCATCACAAACTCTCCTTGAAACCAACAAATGAACTCCAAGAAAAGCCTATGAAAAAACCCTTCAAATATAACTCAAGGCAACCATTAGTCCATAGAGATTGTCATCAATTACCAAAACCAAACATGGGGGCACCGCATGTTCTTTTAACTTTCAAGAAAGACAGTAGGAACATCGGCATGCTTGTCAACACTGAGTTGATTAGAACAAGCCGTCCACCATAAGAAATAAGCTTACCCTTTCAGTAACTTAGTTTTTTTTTCAAATCAATCTTCAATGCATTTCCATTCCTTATTGGATAAGTTACGATGGTGAATTGGTATATCTAAACAAGTAAATAGTAGGGAGCCCAATTCACATCCAAACAATTGTGTGTAAGCATCTTGTTCTTCTTGGGCTCTCCCAAAATAGAACAATTCAGTTTTGTTAAAATTGATCTTCAATCCCGAACCTAATAAATAAATTACATATACGACCGTATCAATCCATCAAATTGATGAAGTCATGCCAACCAAACATGACAGCATTACAATTACAACCTAATCTTTTTTTCCACCATTACAATTTTTAGCTATATGGCACACGTGCGCCAAATGTTGCAGTCCGTTAGTAAATCACATATACGACCGCATCAATACCGTATCAATCAGTTCAATTGATGAAGTCATGGCAACCATGCATGAAACCGGTCGCCTGTTATTCCAATTTACCTTATAAAGGATGAAAGAGTTGGTAGTCACAAGCAAGGCATCCACGTCGGCATGCATCGGCTATGCATGGTGCATCCAGCGCGGTAAAATATCTCATGTCACCGCGTGTGAATTATGTGCTCCGCCGAGGGCATTTTCGTCATTTCACCTTTGGGTATAAATCCCGGCCGCTTCCATGTAACCCCGTGGTGGAACCCTAGCGTCCCCATCCCACGCCCCTGATACGTCTCCAATGTATTTATAATTTTTTATTGTTCTATACTATTATATTATCTGTTTTGGATGTTATTGGGCTTTAATATACACTTTTATGTTATTTTTGGGACTGACCTACTAACCGAAGGCCCAGTGCAAATTGTTGTTTTTCTGCCTATTCGAGTGTTTCGCAGAAAAGTAGTATCAAACGGAGTCCAAACAGAATGAAACCTTCGCGAGGATCGTTTTTGGAACAAACGCAATCCAGAAGACTTGGAGTACACGCCTGGGAAGCCATGAGGTGGCCACAAGGCTGGAGGGCGCGCCCAGGGGGTAGGCGTGCCCCCCACCCTCGTGGGGCCCTCGTAGCTCCACCGACGTACCTCTTCCTCCTATATATACTCATATACCCTGAAAACATCCGAGAGCACCACGAAACCCTATTTCCACCGCCGCAATCTTCATTACCCGTGAGATCCCATCTTGGGGCCTTTTCCGGAGCTCCGCCGGAGGGGGAATCAATCACGGAGGGCTTCTACATCAACACCATAGCCTATCCGATGATGTCTGAGTAGTTTACCACAGACGTTCGGGACCATAATTATTGGCTAGATGGCTTCTTCTCTCTCTTTGGATCCAAATACAAAGTTCTCCTCGATCTCTTGGAGATCTATTCGATGTAATACTTTTTGCGGTGTGTTTGTCGATATTCGATGAATTATGGGTTTATGATCAAGATTGTCTATGAACAATATTTGATTCTTCTCTGAATTCTTATATGCATGATTTAATATCTTTGCAAGTCTCTTCGAATTATCACTTTGGTTTGGCCTACTAGATTGATCTTTCTTACAATGGGAGAAGTGCTTAGCTTTGGGTTCAATCTTGCGGTGTGCTTTCCTAGTGACAGCAGGGGCAAAAAGACACGTATTGTATTGTTGTCATCGAGGATAAAAAGATGAGGTTTATATCATATTGCATGAGTTTATCCCTCTACATCATGTCATCTTGCTTAATGCATTACTCTGTTCTTATGAACTTAACACTCTAGATGCATACTGGATAGCGGTCGATGTGTGGAGTAATAGTAGTAGATGCAGAATCGTTTCGGTCTACTTGTTCACCCCGCGGATTTTAGAGGTGGCAATCCTATATATCTATGTCGGAGTATAAATTAATCTTCAGCCATCACAATCTAACAAATGGAGGTTTCATATGTTTTTTAGCGGTACCGTAAAAATGCTAATCACAAATGCAAATTTGATTTAAAAAAAAAACAATCGCCACAGAGAAATAGAAACAAAGAAGAGAACGCACGAGCACGATACGTACCCAACATGTTATCTGAAAATTCAGACTGAACTTCACTGTTTACCTCCAATTTGTACATTCACGGGACCAGTTAGCCCATTTCATGAACATTCGTCTAGATTACCCTCTTTTAATAAGTTTGTACAATGTTTCTCTCATGGGTGTCGATTGTAAGATGTGTGCGGCGATGATCGCAGTTAGAGGATAGGACAAGGATGGCGAGGAGTGGAACACATGGAGAAGAGAAGGCTAGACATGATTGTCGATCCTGTCCTGAGATCTTTACACATTGTTGTAAAAGTATCTACCTAACATGCAGTTCGTATCTAATAATAGGCAAAATGCTAAAATGGAGTGAAATTGGGTACAAAGTTTTTTAGATGGGATACGTCGATACAACATCCGCTAAATCGGTAAATACGTGTCACAAATGCACAATTAACTTGTAAAAAGTGTAATTCACTCGAAAATTTATTACACACGCCATGCTATTACACGCACGGTCTACTGATTATTGATCAAATTAAATGGAAGTATAATACAAATAATAATTCAGCATTATCACAACAAAACGGAAGCAATTCCTTAGATATGACACATAGTGCTGGACGTGGTCAAGCCGTGGGGTAGAAGGGTGACGTGGCGAGGCCACATGTTCCCGTGGACGAGGGCACGTCCTTTGCGAGGTAGACATATCCTTGTTCACCCCAGTCGTTGCTCCACGAGTTCTTGGCAATCCAGTACTTGTTTCCCTCGCCGGGACCCTCACAGTAGCCGACGATGGTGACGGCGTGGTTCACATTGGCGGAGCAGGGGCCACGATAGATGCCGCCGGAGTAGAACTGGAACTCAAAATTGCTGGCGTCAATGTACACCGTCACGGGCTGCATGGCCACGGCGATCGCCAGCTGACCTTCGTTGTTGGGTGGCACGGCCTTGAAGCCCTTGACGGACGCCTGGTGGTCGAACAGCAGCTTGTCGACGTCGCATTTTCCCTGGAATCCGGCGTATGGGTACCTCTCCTCCGACGTGATGCCACCACCGGTGGCCACGAGGGCCATAGCCGAGTCTGAGTGGCCGCCGCCGCAGCCGCTGCTCCGTGTGTCGCAATCCACGAGTACCTGCTCGGACAGCGACACCAGCTCCCCTGTCCTAATCTTGTTCATGCCTTCGATCGCCGCCACCGCCGCGAACGCCCAGCATGATCCTGCCATATTACAATTTTATCCATCCGCACAACACGAGTAATTGAGCAACCATGACCATGCATGCATATATATAACTAAATCTGCTGCTAGTAGAAAGTATAGCTTGACCACTTACCACAAGTGCCTTGATTCTTGACGCCGGTGACAGCGCCGCTGGAGCGCCAGTCAACGCAGCACGGCTTGAAGGAGTGGTAGGGGAGGTAGGTGGGTGACGTGGCATTGACGCTGGTGGTGTTGAGCCCGGTGAACTGCTGGATGACCTCCCTGGGGCTGAGGTCGCCGAACCTGTTCATACGGACCCCGCCCGAGACACCGACCTGAAACGCGTTTGGTCGGAACCCGCGACCGACGACGGTGCCAGGATTCTGTTGGTCGAATTGGCCGATGGCGTTGGTGTTGTTCTTGAAGACTTGGAACCGCATCTCCTCCTCCTGCTGGCACGAGTAGTGCTTTGAGTACTTGGTCACCCACTTGGAGAACCTCTCCCTCACCTCGGACTCCGGCAGCTCAAACGGCGGGGGCGGCGGCGGTGGGTAATTTGCCGCTGCCTGCAGAAAAGTGGTGAGGCACAAGAGTAGGACAAGGTAAGGCGTGGAGGAAGCCATCTTGATTAGCTCAGGTTGTATCCTTGTCTGGAATACATGCACCGGAACTCATGCTTATATAGGCGGGCGCCTAGCTAGTTCCATCTCGTGGGTGGCTGCTGGCATTTTTCCTTTTCTTTCCGAACGAGATTTTCTATTTCTCGCAACATGGCGGATTAGAACAAAGTATAGACCAACTCTTCTGCTAGTGGTCTATTATTATTTCTTAAATAATGTTTTTGTCCTTTTCGCATTGCACAACTTGCACTAAATGTGAGTTTATATGTTACTTATACCTAACATCGATCAGCTGCTGTGCTAGTCATTTGTGCGAGAGAATCTTTCCATGGACAAAAATGCGTTTCAGAAACTAATTTCAGTGTGAGACACCAAGTCGTATTTGAACTTCTGTCCATCGGAGAAGAAACACATGCTTGGCGGCCGGTAAGCGAGCATGTGGTACGACCGAATCATTGCTAGCTAGTACGAGTACATACTTAAATTCGGTTATCAAGTGCACATCAGTGAGCCAGTTAACCACTACTGGAATTACTCCCTACGCCGAGGGCCGAAAAACACTCGGCAGAGGGCCAAACATACTCGGCAACGACCACCCGGCTGGAAGAAACTGGGAAGTAATGTAATTGTTCACTCTTATCTTATTAAGAAACTGCCTATAAACTAGTTCTAAATAATCTGCACCTCAATCATCTTCAGAGAAGAAACATGCTTGCGGTACGCGAGCATGTATCATTGCTAGCTAGCTAGCTCTTATCTTCGGTTATGAAGTGGACATCACTGAGCCAATTAACTAACCTGATAAATTAAATTATATATACGACGTACCCTATCAATCCGTTAAATTGGTAAATACTCATGCAAACAAAACATGACAGTATGTATACCACCTAATCTTTTTTGCACCATTCCAATTTTTAGCAGTGGTTGCTGCCAGTTGCCTGCCGTTGCAGTACTATAAAGGATGACATTTGTAATGTCTACTTGACCTTTAAAAACAGTATCACTTTTTCCATATTATACTCTTCTAAAAATAACTACCTTACTGTCCTTTGTTAAAGTATTTAAAGATGACGTTTTGAATGTTTAATTGATCATTCAAATAGTATGACGCTTTCCATTGTATTCTTTTACATGACTAGTACAGAAATGGCTTGCACGTTAAAAAAATTCTTCCTACACAGTTTTGACAACGTTTTCGGCAGGTTTAGAGAAAGCACACGGGGTAAGCGAGCATGTGGTAGTACTTATATTCCGTCGTCAAGTGGCCCCAATAATCATTAAAAAATCTTATAAATTACATATACCAATGTATCAATCTATTAAAATGATGAAGTGTTGCCTATCAAACATACAAGCATTATACCACCTAATCTTTTCTGAACCATTAACTGCAAATTTTAGCAACGATTGCCACCAGTTGCTGGTCGTTCTAATCTCACCAGTCAGTTGCCTCGTCTTTATTTGTGCTCTGCGTGTCCTGCCAAATAATCCGTACCTCGCCTGCACGAGCACCGGTTGTGCGCGGCGAACCTTGCCTTAGCTGTCGCATCGCTCTCATGCATGGGAACTGTGGGCTGCTGCACGGCGAGGTGGTCTTCTTTCTCCTCCTTGTGAGACACAATCCAAATGTTGGTGAAAGGAACTCCTGGCTCCTGATGTCCAGAAATTAGATCTCGGACTTCAGTCGATCAAGGCCTGGGTTTGCCGGAGATACCCAAGTAGTGACCCAAACAAGTATGATCAAGGCTGCCCCGAGCTCAATGCGATGACGAGGAAGGAGATTGATACGGTAGCACCCAAACAAGTATGATGAGCTAAACGCCTAGCAGTAGCGCGGGCCGGAGCGCCCTAGTACTATCCCACATAGCAGTCGCGTGTGGGGATGCCGAGCGCTACTACTGCACCTCCCTAGCAGTAGCGCGTGGATGCCACCCAGCGCTACTACTACACCTCCCTGGCAGTAGCGCCTGGTCGGCTCCCCGCGCTAGTGGTAAAATTTCTTATTGTTTTTCTTCTGCATATTGACGTTGTATTTGTACATGTTTTATATAGTAGTCTCATCATATGATTTAATGATCATGATGAGTTATTGTTTCAGTAGGTGATTTTATATGTTACTTATACCTAACATCGATCAGCTGCTGTGCTAGTCATTTGTGCGAGAGAATCTTTCCACTGAAGTGTACATCCATCATTGCTAGCTAGCTAGTTCTTAGCTTCGGTTATGAAGTGTACATCACTGAGCCAATTATCAATCCGTTAAATTGGTAAAATAGTCATGGAAACCAAACATGACAGGACGTATACAACCTAATCTTTTTTGCACCATTGCAATTTTTGGCAGTGGTTGCTGCCAGTTGCCTGCCGTTGCAGTACTATAAATGATGACATTTGTAATGTTTACTTGACCTTTAAAAACGGTATCACCTTTCCCATATTATACTCTTCTAAACATAACTACATAACTGGAATTTGTTCGAGTATTTAAAGATGACGTTTTGAATGTTTACTTGATCATTCAAATAGTATGAACTTTTCCATTGTATTCTTTTACATGGCCTTGCACGTACAAAAAATTATTTCTACCACAGTTTTGACAGTGTGTTTGGCGGCATGTTTAGAGAGAGCGCACGGGGTAAGCGAGCATGTCATAGTATTTATATTCCGTTGTCAAGTAGCCCAATAATCATTACCAAATCTAATAAGTTACATATACCAATGTATCAATCTGTTAAAATGATGAAGTGTTGCCTATCAAACATACAAGCATATAAACCACCTAATCTTTTCTGAACCATGAATTGCAAATTTTAGCAACCATTGCCACCAGTTGCTGGTCGTTCTAATCTCACCACAGTCAATTGCCTCATCTTTGTTTGTGCTCCGCGTGTCCTGCCAAATAATTCGTACCTCGCCTGCACGATCACCGGATGTGCGCGGCGAACCTTGCCTTAGCTGTCGCATCGCTCTCATGCATGGGAAGTGTGGGCTGCTGCACGGGGAGGTGGTATTCTTTCTCCTCCTTGTGAGACACGATCCAAATGTTGGTGAAAGGAACTCCACCTACTGCTGGCTCCTGATGTCCAGAAATTAGATCTCGGACTTGAGTCGGCCGTACGTCAAAGCAAATACCCGTACGATCAAGGCTTGGGTTTGCCGGAGATACGCAAGTAATGACCCAAACAAGTATGATCAAGGCTGCACCGAGCTCAATGCGATGACGAGGAAGGAGATTGATAGGGTAGCATCCAAACAAGTATGACGAGCTAAACGCGTAGCAGTAGCGCGGGCCGGAGCGCGCTAGAACTTTCCCACATAGCAGTAGCGTGTGGGGACGCCGAGCGCTACTACTGCACCTCCCTAGCAGTAGCGCGTGGATGCCACCCAACGCTACTACTACACCTCCCAAGCAGTAGCGTCTGGTCGGCTCCCCGCGCTAGTGGTAAAATTTCTTATTGTTTTTCTTCTGCATATTGACGTTGTATGTGTACATGTTTTATATAGTAGTCCCATCATATGATTTAATGATCATGATGAGTTATTATTTCAGTAGGTGAAAGAGACATGGATTAGATTCAAGTGGAGGCAACATAGTGCAGATCCAAAGTACTACTAATCCAAACTTCATCACTTTAATTTGGGTTAGTAGTATTTTCGATCTGTATATATATAATAACTCAGCATGCTCATAATGATATAACAACGGGCACCGCTAGGCATCAGACTATTGTAAGTTTACATCTATCAGACTAGTCGTTGGCCATCAGATCAAAAGCAGGATGTACGTCCGATCTACTATAGGCCCACATGAGATTAGTTGTAGCCACTAATTAATTGGGTGCTTCCTAATGCTCCCATAACCTATGCCCTGCATCCTCGGCTGCATCCGCTTGTTACCCTTCTTCCTTTCTAGGACGTTGCTTTCTTGTTGAATGCTTGCTTACATCACGCTATCTTACCAGATTTTTGCACCCATGTGATGGAAGCATGACTTGTGATAACGAAATGCATCTTTTTTTTAGGAAACTGATCCCCAAATTCTAGGGTATAAATCATATAAATGATGCTTCGATTCTACGTGATAAATATAAAAAATACTCCCTGGTTGTTTCACATCCATAACACATCCGACAATGGAAGCATTTTCTCATGAGACCAAAACTGTCTATGTGCCACTAAAAAACAAAACTGTCTATGTGAACTTACACAACATTCGTCACATGCAATGGAAGTCAGTAATTCAAACATTTTTCTGGCCAATGAACACATATTTATGTTTTGTAATAATGGCAACATTTATTCAGCATAAATGAGACACTTGTTCGCGTTGGTGGAAGCACATTCCATGTGAGTTGCTTCATACAAAACGTAATAATGCTTCATTGCTTATCATTTGATGCTTCGGTGCAAAAATATAACTTACACATGTATTTCAATTTTTTTTTGTAATGGCAACACAGATGTAGGATAAGACATTGGTTCAAAACTCACTGCTGGATGCTCGAGAGACTACATGACCTATAGCTACGAATTGTATCACATGCGTTCTGGCGATGGGATATGGGAATGTTGCTGACGTGCTGCCTCATCGAACCGGTGGCAGAGCAACGGTAGCGAGGCTCGTCTAGCTATGGATTTTCCCCGAATGAGTTTTTCCCAGTTGTCAAGAAGACCCAAGACAATATCGTTTAACCGACCAGCCGCATATCGACTCTTGACCATACACTGCGGTGTGCCTTGCTTCATCATCGAGTGTTGTCTAAGAACATACGAAATATAATATACTAGCTAGTCTGAAAATGTGGATGAGAGGGAATAAATGGATGCATTTCATATCTTATTAAAATAGTTGTATGGAAGCAAGACATTAGAAATAAGAAAGCTTATTTTTTTTCCATCATGTTGTACAAAACTAGTACAGAGCTGGCCTTTGTATGTCAAAAAATCCTTCCTTACACCATTTTGACAGCGCGTTTGATAGCTTTAGGGAAAGTCGATGGGTGCGTAGCTGTTGGTGTATCGGGGACATATGCACATAATGGGGTGTGTATACTTTAATGACTTGAGACTACCAAACATGACATGCAGTGGTCAGTTTATTGCATGTAATGTTATTAATCAACAAATAAACATTGTAAGTTCTCTCGTATTTCCCTATGCTTGGTCGCGGTGCATAACCTAAGATGACTTATGCACCTGAACGGAGGGAGTAGTTGTCTAGAATATTAGCCGTAAGGCTTCCTCATAGGTCGGCTAATATAGGCGGCCAGACCTAGGGCTTACAACGATAGATCTTAACCGTCTAACTGATAGGGACCTAGACTAATGCGGCTTTATGTCTTGTGCCTTGTGCTCCAAGGCGGACATCTGCTGGACCTCCATCTTAATGGTCAGGGGAATATGACCACTGCTCATGTTCATGCAGTAAGCATAACCAAACGCATGTTATTTTTTGTGGGGATAACCAAACGCACGTTATGGCATCTTCAATAAAAAATGCAAATTTAGAGATGTAAAACAAGAGATATAAAAATTTACATCTTTAAAAAGTGCTTTTTGCATCTTCAAGAAAGGGATAACTCTAACAGATGATGCAAAACGGAGATGTAAAAGTGCAACTTCAATAGGTGATGCAAAATGGAGATGTAAAAACTAGTGGGCGGCAACCGAATCGGTGCGGCGCGGTGCGGACGGTGGCGGGGCGCCGCGGTTCGGGGCGGCGGAGCAGCGGCGGCGAGAGGAGGAGGAGATGTAAAAAAAATTGGATCTACATCATCTGTTGAAGAAGGGTTTGAGGGTCTCGAAGATACAAAAGTTAGTTATTTTTGCATCCACATTATCTATTGGAGATGCTCTTAGTCACACCAGCTTGACCGTTGCCAATCCATGGGTAGCTTGTCCATCTTAATGTGGGCCCATCAAACGGCAATAGCACCATGATTGCACTTCTCCCATGCGCGAAGATCGAGGAGTCATGGGGAAACGTTACGGCGACACACGGTCACCGCGGTAACTCTGTAACGCGTAGCTAAAATTCAGCGCATTCCCGCGGAAGGGCACGAATCGCATCGTGCCCTAATTAAGGGTTTTCACCGTTCCATTCCAGCCCACCTCCTTGTTCGCACCCTCTCCCACCTCCTCATCTTCTTCCTCATAGCTTCTCACTCTCGAGCACAAGATCGGAAGGATGAGTGTGAACCGAGGTCCAGAAGATGGGCTAAGTGTGTCGCGCTTAGAGGAATTGACAAGGACGCAGTAGTAGAAGGGCATGCGAGGCTTAGAGGAATTGACGAGGACGCAGTAGTAGAAGTGCCGGCCCCTCTGGAGGACCAGAGGATTTCTCATCTCAGACAACGCACTCCACGGTGCCAATGTTGAAGATAACCTGGTAGGTGGGTCCTTTCTGCAGAAATCAACACAAACAGCACGCCATGTCAGTGTTACCGTGCTGTGTCAGCGAGACTCGTCATCGCTTGGTGCTCTCTTGGCGAAATGTGAGCAATGTACTCATCTATGAGTGTTCAGTGACAAGTTTATCACATTTTAAGAGTTATGTGACCAAAGTACGTACTCATCTAATTTAAGTTTAATAACCAATAGTGCGTTTATCTGCCCATAAATTATACTAGTGACGTGCCACCAAGTCGTACTAGAACTTATCTTGGTCAGAAAAGAAACGTGCTTGGCGGTAAGCGAGCATGTCGTAGTCTGTAATCTGTATCATTGCTAGGTAGCTACTAGTACTCATCTGCTGTTAGGAAGTACATATCAGTATGAATGCATGCATGTTCACTTGACCTTTCAAATGAGTCCCTTCCAAATACGTAGTATACTAAGCTGTCACTCTCAGAAATATGCCAATTTGCCGTGCTCGCAGCAGCTAAACGAGAAACCGATTGATACAGTTCGTGCGGAAAACCATTGTCACATATATCCGTTCGTGCAGTCACGATCACTGCACACGCAGCTTAGCCGTTAAAACATCCACTTCAGCAAATGTGCTTTAGCATTTGGCTAGCTTCAGCAATCTTCCACCCTAGCTCTATCTGGAACAAGTTATACACGCATTCCAAATTTCCGCGCGCCTAGTGTGCCAACTAGCAGGCTGAGCAGAGCTAATTCCATTGCGGTCGGGCGGAAGCTCGCGCCTGGTGATCCCCACCAACAGCCCCGTCTTTGGCGGCGGCGGTGCCATCGCAACTCCCCCAGTGCACGGCACCCAAACCATCAAACTGGATCATGCATGTGATCGATAGAAGTCTAACCTTTTCCGTACCCCTGCGTGCACTTTTGAAAGACCGTGGATGTCGCCTAGAGGGGGGGGGTGAATAGGCGCTTTTAAAATACTTACGGTTTAGGCTTGAACAAATGCGGAATAAACCTAGCGGTTAATTTGTCAGGCACAAAACCTACAACAACTAGGCTCACCTATGTGCACGAACAACTTATGCTAAGCAAGATGAGCAAGTAGGTGATAGCAAGATATATGACAAGAAACAATACGGCTATCACAAATTATAGTGCATAAGTAAAGGGCTCTGGTAAGAAATAACCGAGGCACGTGGAGACGATGATGTATCCCGAAGTTCACACCCTTGCGGATGCTAATCTCCGTTTGGAGCAGTGTGGAGGCACAATGCTCCCCAAGAAGCCACTAGGGCCACCGTAATCTCCTCACGCCCTCGCACAATGCAAGATGCCATGATTCCACTAAGGTACCCTTGAGGACGGTCACCGAACCCGTACAAATGGCAACCCTTGGGGGCGGTCACCGAACCCGTACACTTTGGCAACCTTTGGGGGCGGTCACCGGTACCCGTCAAATTGCTCGGGGCAATCTCCACAACCCAATTGGAGACCCCGACGCTTGCCCGGAGCTTTACACCACAATGATTGAGCTCCGAACACCACCAACCGTCTAGGGCGCCAAGGCACCCAAGAGGAACAAGCTCTAGGGTGCCCAAACACCCAAGAGTAATAAGCTTCTCAAACTTCACTTCCACGTATCACCGTGGAGAACTCAAACCGATGCGCCAAATGCAATGGCAAGGGCACACGGAGTGCCCAAGTCCTTCTCTCTCAAATCCCACCAAAGCAACTAATGCTAGGGAGGGAAAAGAGAGGAATAACACGAAGGAGAACACCAAGAACTCCAAGATCTAGATCCAAGGGGTTCCCCTCACCTAGAGGAGAAAGTGATTGGTGGAAATATGGATCTAGATCTCCTCTCTCTTTTCCCCCAAAAACTAGCAAGAATCCATGGAGGAATTGAGAGATAGCAAGCTCGAAGAATGTCAACAATGGGGGAAGAACACGAGCTCAAAGGATAAGGTCCAATGGGGAAGAAGATCCACTTTTATAGGTCCCCACGAGTCTGCCCGTTATGTGCAGAAAACTGTAGGACCGGTACAACCGGTGCATGAACCGGTACAACCGGTCAAGGCAGAGGAAAAACCAACCTGTAGGAAAAAAGCACTAAGCGGTACAACAGCCTGGGGAACCGGTAGTACCGGTTAAACTAAACTAACCGGTACAACCGGTCAACAACCGTCCAAGAACCGCTCCAAAACTGAAACTATTCCGGTGGTAGAGCGGTACATGGCCGATACAACCTTCAGACCAAATCTGGACCGGTACTACCGCTCCAAACACCGGTTGTACCGGTCAACCGGTACAACCTCTCTATGGGGCGGTACAACCTCTCTATGAAAAACATGTAAGATCAAAACAACCACAACTTTCGCATACGAACTCCGAATTCGATGAAACCAAGTTTGTTGGAAAGCTAGCGACAAGGGCTAACACAATCTTGAAATAAATATCAATAAGAAGCAAATTAGAAAAGGCACATAAGAAAATGGTGAGAACCCTTCCTTGGATAAGACCGGTAAAACATCCAACACCGAAAACATCATAGAAGATGCATGTGAACTCCGTTTTCGATGAACTCAAGCTTGTCATCAAGATGACCATAAGCTCTAAGACTCACAAAGAGAACCAAACAATAACCAAGAAACATGATGCAAGGATGCAATGGTTTGATCTCTCTACTAACGATACGATCAAGCTACTAACTTGAGAGCCACCCTTGATAGTACGGCAAACGATCCTATAACCCGGTCTCCCAACTACCACCACGAGACCGGTAAAATAGAAAACCTATCAAGGGCAAACCTTTGCTTTGCACAAAGTCCACTTGAGCTAGATGTAGACGATCTTGACTTCCTCAAGTTGGACCACCTTTCTTGATTGCATTGTCTCGGTGAAGACTAGTAGATTGCTCCCCCATACTCCACTATGGGTGAGCCACTCTTCGGCATATCTTCACAAGTCATTTGTCACCACAATGGACGGCAAGCTTCAAGCACTTGATCTCTTCGTGATGCTCCACTTGAACTTGCACACGGCAACCTAACCCCACAAAGAACTCTCACGAAGACCATGGGTTAGTACACAAAGCGTGATTGACAATGCTTACCATACCATGGGATTGCTTGATCCCTCTCGGTACATCTTCTACACTTTGTGTGTTGATCAACTTGATTCATTCTTTGACTTAGTTTTGATCAACCTTGAATCTTTCCAACTCTCTTCATTTGGATGATGTCTTGAAGGTAAACATGAATGGTCAGAAACTCTTCTTCTTCAAGACATGCTTGCAATAAGCTCAACACCCAAAGGACCAATCTTTGGATAATTCCTTAATAGCATCTTGGTCATCACAAACTCTCCTTGAAACCAACAAATGAACTCCAAGAAAAGCCTATGGAAAAACCCTTCAAATATAACTCAAGGCAACCATTAGTCCATAGAGATTGTCATCAATTACCAAAACCAAACATGGGGGCACCGCATGTTCTTTTAACTTTCAAGAAAGACAGTAGGAACATCGGCATGCTTGTCAACACTGAGTTGATTAGAACAAGCCGTCCACCATAAGAAATAAGCTTACCCTTTCAGTAACTTAGTTTTTTTTCAAATCAATCTTCAATGCATTTCCATTCCTTATTGGATAAGTTACGATGGTGAATTGGTATATCTAAACAAGTAAATAGTAGGGAGCCCAATTCACATCCAAACAATTGTGTGTAAGCATCTTGTTCTTCTTGGGCTCTCCCAAAATAGAACAATTCAGTTTTGTTAAAATTGATCTTCAATCCCGAACCTAATAAATAAATTACATATACGACCGTATCAATCCGTCAAATTGATGAAGTCATGCCAACCAAACATGATAGCATTACAATTACAACCTAATCTTTTTTTCCACCATTACAATTTTTAGCTATATGGCACACGTGCGCCAAATGTTGCAGTCCGTTAGTAAATCGCATATACGACCGCATCAATACCGTATCAATCAGTTCAATTGATGAAGTCATGGCAACCATGCATGAAACCGGTCGCCTGTTATTCCAATTTACCTTATAAAGGATGAAAGAGTTGGTAGTCACAAGCAAGGCATCCACGTCGGCATGCATCGGCTATCCATGGTGCATCCAGCGCGGTAAAATATCTCATGTCACCGCGTGTGAATTATGTGCTCCGCCGAGGGCATTTTCGTCATTTCACCTTTGGGTATAAATCCCGGCCGCTTCCATGTAACCCCGTGGTGGAACCCTAGCGTCCCCATCCCACGCCCCTGATACGTCTCCAATGTATTTATAATTTTTTATTGTTCTATACTATTATATTATCTGTTTTGGATGTTATTGGGCTTTAATATACACTTTTATGTTATTTTTGGGACTGACCTACTAACCGAAGGCCCAGTGCAAATTGTTGTTTTTCTGCCTATTCGAGTGTTTCGCAGAAAAGTAGTATCAAACGGAGTCCAAACAGAATGAAACCTTCGCGAGGATCGTTTTTGGAACAAACGCAATCCAGAAGACTTGGAGTACACGCCTGGGAAGCCATGAGGTGGCCACAAGGCTGGAGGGCGCGCCCAGGGGGTAGGCGTGCCCCCCACCCTCGTGGGGCCCTCGTAGCTCCACCGACGTACCTCTTCCTCCTATATATACTCATATACCCTGAAAACATCCGAGAGCACCACGAAACCCTATTTCCACCGCCGCAATCTTCATTACCCGTGAGATCCCATCTTGGGGCCTTTTTCGGAGCTCCGCCGGAGGGGGAATCAATCACGGAGGGCTTCTACATCAACACCATAGCCTATCCGATGATGTCTGAGTAGTTTACCACAGACGTTCGGGACCATAATTATTGGCTAGATGGCTTCTTCTCTCTCTTTGGATCCAAATACAAAGTTCTCCTCGATCTCTTGGAGATCTATTCGATGTAATACTTTTTGCGGTGTGTTTGTCGATATTCGATGAATTGTGGGTTTATGATCAAGATTGTCTATGAACAATATTTGATTCTTCTCTGAATTCTTATATGCATGATTTAATATCTTTGCAAGTCTCTTCGAATTATCACTTTGGTTTGGCCTACTAGATTGATCTTTCTTACAATGGGAGAAGTGCTTAGCTTTGGGTTCAATCTTGCGGTGTGCTTTCCTAGTGACAGCAGGGGCAAAAAGACACGTATTGTATTGTTGTCATCGAGGATAAAAAGATGAGGTTTATATCATATTGCATGAGTTTATCCCTCTACATCATGTCATCTTGCTTAATGCATTACTCTGTTCTTATGAACTTAACACTCTAGATGCATACTGGATAGCGGTCGATGTGTGGAGTAATAGTAGTAGATGCAGAATCGTTTCGGTCTACTTGTTCACCCCGCGGATTTTAGAGGTGGCAATCCTATATATCTATGTCGGAGTATAAATTAATCTTCAGCCATCACAATCTAACAAATGGAGGTTTCATATGTTTTTTAGCGGTACCGTAAAAATGCTAATCACAAATGCAAATTTGATTTAAAAAAAAAAACAATCGCCACAGAGAAATAGAAACAAAGAAGAGAACGCACGAGCACGATACGTACCCAACATGTTATCTGAAAATTCAGACTGAACTTCACTGTTTACCTCCAATTTGTACATTCACGGGACCAGTTAGCCCATTTCATGAACATTCGTCTAGATTACCCTCTTTTAATAAGTTTGTACAATGTTTCTCTCATGGGTGTCGATTGTAAGATGTGTGCGGCGATGATCGCAGTTAGAGGATAGGACAAGGATGGCGAGGAGTGGAACACATGGAGAAGAGAAGGCTAGACATGATTGTCGATCCTGTCCTGAGATCTTTACACATTGTTGTAAAAGTATCTACCTAACATGCAGTTCGTATCTAATAATAGGCAAAATGCTAAAATGGAGTGAAATTGGGTACAAAGTTTTTTAGATGGGATACGTCGATACAACATCCGCTAAATCGGTAAATACGTGTCACAAATGCACAATTAACTTGTAAAAAGTGTAATTCACTCGAAAATTTATTACACACGCCATGCTATTACACGCACGGTCTACTGATTATTGATCAAATTAAATGGAAGTATAATACAAATAATAATTCAGCATTATCACAACAAAACGGAAGCAATTCCTTAGATATGACACATAGTGCTGGACGTGGTCAAGCCGTGGGGTAGAAGGGTGACGTGGCGAGGCCACATGTTCCCGTGGACGAGGGCACGTCCTTTGCGAGGTAGACATATCCTTGTTCACCCCAGTCGTTGCTCCACGAGTTCTTGGCAATCCAGTACTTGTTTCCCTCGCCGGGACCCTCACAGTAGCCGACGATGGTGACGGCGTGGTTCACATTGGCGGAGCAGGGGCCACGATAGATGCCGCCGGAGTAGAACTGGAACTCAAAATTGCTGGCGTCAATGTACACCGTCACGGGCTGCATGGCCACGGCGATCGCCAGCTGACCTTCGTTGTTGGGTGGCACGGCCTTGAAGCCCTTGACGGACGCCTGGTGGTCGAACAGCAGCTTGTCGACGTCGCATTTTCCCTGGAATCCGGCGTATGGGTACCTCTCCTCCGACGTGATGCCACCACCGGTGGCCACGAGGGCCATAGCCGAGTCTGAGTGGCCGCCGCCGCAGCCGCTGCTCCGTGTGTCGCAATCCACGAGTACCTGCTCGGACAGCGACACCAGCTCCCCTGTCCTAATCTTGTTCATGCCTTCGATCGCCGCCACCGCCGCGAACGCCCAGCATGATCCTGCCATATTACAATTTTATCCATCCGCACAACACGAGTAATTGAGCAACCATGACCATGCATGCATATATATAACTAAATCTGCTGCTAGTAGAAAGTATAGCTTGACCACTTACCACAAGTGCCTTGATTCTTGACGCCGGTGACAGCGCCGCTGGAGCGCCAGTCAACGCAGCACGGCTTGAAGGAGTGGTAGGGGAGGTAGGTGGGTGACGTGGCATTGACGCTGGTGGTGTTGAGCCCGGTGAACTGCTGGATGACCTCCCTGGGGCTGAGGTCGCCGAACCTGTTCATACGGACCCCGCCCGAGACACCGACCTGAAACGCGTTTGGTCGGAACCCGCGACCGACGACGGTGCCAGGATTCTGTTGGTCGAATTGGCCGATGGCGTTGGTGTTGTTCTTGAAGACTTGGAACCGCATCTCCTCCTCCTGCTGGCACGAGTAGTGCTTTGAGTACTTGGTCACCCACTTGGAGAACCTCTCCCTCACCTCGGACTCCGGCAGCTCAAACGGCGGGGGCGGCGGCGGTGGGTAATTTGCCGCTGCCTGCAGAAAAGTGGTGAGGCACAAGAGTAGGACAAGGTAAGGCGTGGAGGAAGCCATCTTGATTAGCTCAGGTTGTATCCTTGTCTGGAATACATGCACCGGAACTCATGCTTATATAGGCGGGCGCCTAGCTAGTTCCATCTCGTGGGTGGCTGCTGGCATTTTTCCTTTTCTTTCCGAACGAGATTTTCTATTTCTCGCAACATGGCGGATTAGAACAAAGTATAGACCAACTCTTCTGCTAGTGGTCTATTATTATTTCTTAAATAATGTTTTTGTCCTTTTCGCATTGCACAACTTGCACTAAATGTGAGTTTATATGTTACTTATACCTAACATCGATCAGCTGCTGTGCTAGTCATTTGTGCGAGAGAATCTTTCCATGGACAAAAATGCGTTTCAGAAACTAATTTCAGTGTGAGACACCAAGTCGTATTTGAACTTCTGTCCATCGGAGAAGAAACACATGCTTGGCGGCCGGTAAGCGAGCATGTGGTACGACCGAATCATTGCTAGCTAGTACGAGTACATACTTAAATTCGGTTATCAAGTGCACATCAGTGAGCCAGTTAACCACTACTGGAATTACTCCCTACGCCGAGGGCCGAAAAACACTCGGCAGAGGGCCAAACATACTCGGCAACGACCACCCGGCTGGAAGAAACTGGGAAGTAATGTAATTGTTCACTCTTATCTTATTAAGAAACTGCCTATAAACTAGTTCTAAATAATCTGCACCTCAATCATCTTCAGAGAAGAAACATGCTTGCGGTACGCGAGCATGTATCATTGCTAGCTAGCTAGCTCTTATCTTCGGTTATGAAGTGGACATCACTGAGCCAATTAACTAACCTGATAAATTAAATTATATATACGACGTACCCTATCAATCCGTTAAATTGGTAAATACTCATGCAAACAAAACATGACAGTATGTATACCACCTAATCTTTTTTGCACCATTCCAATTTTTAGCAGTGGTTGCTGCCAGTTGCCTGCCGTTGCAGTACTATAAAGGATGACATTTGTAATGTCTACTTGACCTTTAAAAACAGTATCACTTTTTCCATATTATACTCTTCTAAAAATAACTACCTTACTGTCCTTTGTTAAAGTATTTAAAGATGACGTTTTGAATGTTTAATTGATCATTCAAATAGTATGACGCTTTCCATTGTATTCTTTTACATGACTAGTACAGAAATGGCTTGCACGTTAAAAAAATTCTTCCTACACAGTTTTGACAACGTTTTCGGCAGGTTTAGAGAAAGCACACGGGGTAAGCGAGCATGTGGTAGTACTTATATTCCGTCGTCAAGTGGCCCCAATAATCATTAAAAAATCTTATAAATTACATATACCAATGTATCAATCTATTAAAATGATGAAGTGTTGCCTATCAAACATACAAGCATTATACCACCTAATCTTTTCTGAACCATTAACTGCAAATTTTAGCAACGATTGCCACCAGTTGCTGGTCGTTCTAATCTCACCAGTCAGTTGCCTCGTCTTTATTTGTGCTCTGCGTGTCCTGCCAAATAATCCGTACCTCGCCTGCACGAGCACCGGTTGTGCGCGGCGAACCTTGCCTTAGCTGTCGCATCGCTCTCATGCATGGGAACTGTGGGCTGCTGCACGGCGAGGTGGTCTTCTTTCTCCTCCTTGTGAGACACAATCCAAATGTTGGTGAAAGGAACTCCTGGCTCCTGATGTCCAGAAATTAGATCTCGGACTTCAGTCGATCAAGGCCTGGGTTTGCCGGAGATACCCAAGTAGTGACCCAAACAAGTATGATCAAGGCTGCCCTGAGCTCAATGCGATGACGAGGAAGGAGATTGATACGGTAGCACCCAAACAAGTATGATGAGCTAAACGCCTAGCAGTAGCGCGGGCCGGAGCACCCTAGTACTATCCCACATAGCAGTAGCGTGTGGGGATGCCGAGCGCTACTACTGCACCTCCCTAGCAGTAGCGCGTGGATGCCACCCAGCGCTACTACTACACCTCCCTGGCAGTAGCGCCTGGTCGGCTCCCGGCGCTAGTGGTAAAATTTCTTATTGTTTTTCTTCTGCATATTGACGTTGTATTTGTACATGTTTTATATAGTAGTCTCATCATATGATTTAATGATCATGATGAGTTATTGTTTCAGTAGGTGATTTTATATGTTACTTATACCTAACATCGATCAGCTGCTGTGCTAGTCATTTGTGCGAGAGAATCTTTCCACTGAAGTGTACATCCATCATTGCTAGCTAGCTAGTTCTTAGCTTCGGTTATGAAGTGTACATCACTGAGCCAATTATCAATCCGTTAAATTGGTAAAATAGTCATGGAAACCAAACATGACAGGACGTATACAACCTAATCTTTTTTGCACCATTGCAATTTTTGGCAGTGGTTGCTGCCAGTTGCCTGCCGTTGCAGTACTATAAATGATGACATTTGTAATGTTTACTTGACCTTTAAAAACGGTATCACCTTTCCCATATTATACTCTTCTAAACATAACTACATAACTGGAATTTGTTCGAGTATTTAAAGATGACGTTTTGAATGTTTACTTGATCATTCAAATAGTATGAACTTTTCCATTGTATTCTTTTACATGGCCTTGCACGTACAAAAAATTATTTCTACCACAGTTTTGACAGTGTGTTTGGCGGCATGTTTAGAGAGAGCGCACGGGGTAAGCGAGCATGTCATAGTATTTATATTCCGTTGTCAAGTAGCCCAATAATCATTACCAAATCTAATAAGTTACATATACCAATGTATCAATCTGTTAAAATGATGAAGTGTTGCCTATCAAACATACAAGCATATAAACCACCTAATCTTTTCTGAACCATGAATTGCAAATTTTAGCAACCATTGCCACCAGTTGCTGGTCGTTCTAATCTCACCACAGTCAATTGCCTCATCTTTGTTTGTGCTCCGCGTGTCCTGCCAAATAATTCGTACCTCGCCTGCACGATCACCGGATGTGCGCGGCGAACCTTGCCTTAGCTGTCGCATCGCTCTCATGCATGGGAAGTGTGGGCTGCTGCACGGGGAGGTGGTATTCTTTCTCCTCCTTGTGAGACACGATCCAAATGTTGGTGAAAGGAACTCCACCTACTGCTGGCTCCTGATGTCCAGAAATTAGATCTCGGACTTGAGTCGGCCGTACGTCAAAGCAAATACCCGTACGATCAAGGCTTGGGTTTGCCGGAGATACGCAAGTAATGACCCAAACAAGTATGATCAAGGCTGCACCGAGCTCAATGCGATGACGAGGAAGGAGATTGATAGGGTAGCATCCAAACAAGTATGACGAGCTAAACGCGTAGCAGTAGCGCGGGCCGGAGCGCGCTAGAACTTTCCCACATAGCAGTAGCGTGTGGGGACGCCGAGCGCTACTACTGCACCTCCCTAGCAGTAGCGCGTGGATGCCACCCAACGCTACTACTACACCTCCCAAGCAGTAGCGTCTGGTCGGCTCCCCGCGCTAGTGGTAAAATTTCTTATTGTTTTTCTTCTGCATATTGACGTTGTATGTGTACATGTTTTATATAGTAGTCCCATCATATGATTTAATGATCATGATGAGTTATTATTTCAGTAGGTGAAAGAGACATGGATTAGATTCAAGTGGAGGCAACATAGTGCAGATCCAAAGTACTACTAATCCAAACTTCATCACTTTAATTTGGGTTAGTAGTATTTTCGATCTGTATATATATAATAACTCAGCATGCTCATAATGATATAACAACGGGCACCGCTAGGCATCAGACTATTGTAAGTTTACATCTATCAGACTAGTCGTTGGCCATCAGATCAAAAGCAGGATGTACGTCCGATCTACTATAGGCCCACATGAGATTAGTTGTAGCCACTAATTAATTGGGTGCTTCCTAATGCTCCCATAACCTATGCCCTGCATCCTCGGCTGCATCCGCTTGTTACCCTTCTTCCTTTCTAGGACGTTGCTTTCTTGTTGAATGCTTGCTTACATCACGCTATCTTACCAGATTTTTGCACCCATGTGATGGAAGCATGACTTGTGATAACGAAATGCATCTTTTTTTTAGGAAACTGATCCCCAAATTCTAGGGTATAAATCATATAAATGATGCTTCGATTCTACGTGATAAATATAAAAAATACTCCCTGGTTGTTTCACATCCATAACACATCCGACAATGGAAGCATTTTCTCATGAGACCAAAACTGTCTATGTGCCACTAAAAAACAAAACTGTCTATGTGAACTTACACAACATTCGTCACATGCAATGGAAGTCAGTAATTCAAACATTTTTCTGGCCAATGAACACATATTTATGTTTTGTAATAATGGCAACATTTATTCAGCATAAATGAGACACTTGTTCGCGTTGGTGGAAGCACATTCCATGTGAGTTGCTTCATACAAAACGTAATAATGCTTCATTGCTTATCATTTGATGCTTCGGTGCAAAAATATAACTTACACATGTATTTCAATTTTTTTTTGTAATGGCAACACAGATGTAGGATAAGACATTGGTTCAAAACTCACTGCTGGATGCTCGAGAGACTACATGACCTATAGCTACGAATTGTATCACATGCGTTCTGGCGATGGGATATGGGAATGTTGCTGACGTGCTGCCTCATCGAACCGGTGGCAGAGCAACGGTAGCGAGGCTCGTCTAGCTATGGATTTTCCCCGAATGAGTTTTTCCCAGTTGTCAAGAAGACCCAAGACAATATCGTTTAACCGACCAGCCGCATATCGACTCTTGACCATACACTGCAGTGTGCCTTGCTTCATCATCGAGTGTTGTCTAAGAACATACGAAATATAATATACTAGCTAGTCTGAAAATGTGGATGAGAGGGAATAAATGGATGCATTTCATATCTTATTAAAATAGTTGTATGGAAGCAAGACATTAGAAATAAGAAAGCTTATTTTTTTCCATCATGTTGTACAAAACTAGTACAGAGCTGGCCTTTGTATGTCAAAAAATCCTTCCTTACACCATTTTGACAGCGCGTTTGATAGCTTTAGGGAAAGTCGATGGGTGCGTAGCTGTTGGTGTATCGGGGACATATGCACATAATGGGGTGTGTATACTTTAATGACTTGAGACTACCAAACATGACATGCAGTGGTCAGTTTATTGCATGTAATGTTATTAATCAACAAATAAACATTGTAAGTTCTCTCGTATTTCCCTATGCTTGGTCGCGGTGCATAACCTAAGATGACTTATGCACCTGAACGGAGGGAGTAGTTGTCTAGAATATTAGCCGTAAGGCTTCCTCATAGGTCGGCTAATATAGGCGGCCAGACCTAGGGCTTACAACGATAGATCTTAACCGTCTAACTGATAGGGACCTAGACTAATGCGGCTTTATGTCTTGTGCCTTGTGCTCCAAGGCGGACATCTGCTGGACCTCCATCTTAATGGTCAGGGGAATATGACCACTGCTCATGTTCATGCAGTAAGCATAACCAAACGCATGTTATTTTTTGTGGGGATAACCAAACGCACGTTATGGCATCTTCAATAAAAAATGCAAATTTAGAGATGTAAAACAAGAGATATAAAAATTTACATCTTTAAAAAGTGCTTTTTGCATCTTCAAGAAAGGGATAACTCTAACAGATGATGCAAAACGGAGATGTAAAAGTGCAACTTCAATAGGTGATGCAAAATGGAGATGTAAAAACTAGTGGGCGGCAACCGAATCGGTGCGGCGCGGTGCGGACGGTGGCGGGGCGCCGCGGTTCGGGGCGGCGGAGCAGCGGCGGCGAGAGGAGGAGGAGATGTAAAAAAAATTGGATCTACATCATCTGTTGAAGAAGGGT
This sequence comes from Secale cereale, assembly GCA_902687465.1. NCBI lineage: Eukaryota > Viridiplantae > Streptophyta > Magnoliopsida > Poales > Poaceae > Secale > Secale cereale. The sequence goes on from LR738713.1 coordinate 869,194,023, forward strand.
TTGAGGGTCTCGAAGATACAAAAGTTAGTTATTTTTGCATCCACATTATCTATTGGAGATGCTCTTAGTCACACCAGCTTGACCGTTGCCAATCCATGGGTAGCTTGTCCATCTTAATGTGGGCCCATCAAACGGCAATAGCACCATGATTGCACTTCTCCCATGCGCGAAGATCGAGGAGTCATGGGGAAACGTTACGGCGACACACGGTCACCGCGGTAACTCTGTAACGCGTAGCTAAAATTCAGCGCATTCCCGCGGAAGGGCACGAATCGCATCGTGCCCTAATTAAGGGTTTTCACCGTTCCATTCCAGCCCACCTCCTTGTTCGCACCCTCTCCCACCTCCTCATCTTCTTCCTCATAGCTTCTCACTCTCGAGCACAAGATCGGAAGGATGAGTGTGAACCGAGGTCCAGAAGATGGGCTAAGTGTGTCGCGCTTAGAGGAATTGACAAGGACGCAGTAGTAGAAGGGCATGCGAGGCTTAGAGGAATTGACGAGGACGCAGTAGTAGAAGTGCCGGCCCCTCTGGAGGACCAGAGGATTTCTCATCTCAGACAACGCACTCCACGGTGCCAATGTTGAAGATAACCTGGTAGGTGGGTCCTTTCTGCAGGAATCAACACAAACAGCACGCCATGTCAGTGTTACCGTGCTGTGTCAGCGAGACTCGTCATCGCTTGGTGCTCTCTTGGCGAAATGTGAGCAATGTACTCATCTATGAGTGTTCAGTGACAAGTTTATCACATTTTAAGAGTTATGTGACCAAAGTACGTACTCATCTAATTTAAGTTTAATAACCAATAGTGCGTTTATCTGCCCATAAATTATACTAGTGACGTGCCACCAAGTCGTACTAGAACTTATCTTGGTCAGAAAAGAAACGTGCTTGGCGGTAAGCGAGCATGTCGTAGTCTGTAATCTGTATCATTGCTAGGTAGCTACTAGTACTCATCTGCTGTTAGGAAGTACATATCAGTATGAATGCATGCCTGTTCACTTGACCTTTCAAATGAGTCCCTTCCAAATACGTAGTATACTAAGCTGTCACTCTCAGAAATATGCCAATTTGCCGTGCTCGCAGCAGCTAAACGAGAAACCGATTGATACAGTTCGTGCGGAAAACCATTGTCACATATATCCGTTCGTGCAGTCACGATCACTGCACACGCAGCTTAGCCGTTAAAACATCCACTTCAGCAAATGTGCTTTAGCATTTGGCTAGCTTCAGCAATCTTCCACCCTAGCTCTATCTGGAACAAGTTATACACGCATTCCAAATTTCCGCGCGCCTAGTGTGCCAACTAGCAGGCTGAGCAGAGCTAATTCCATTGCGGTCGGGCGGAAGCTCGCGCCTGGTGATCCCCACCAACAGCCCCGTCTTTGGCGGCGGCGGTGCCATCGCAACTCCCCCAGTGCACGGCACCCAAACCATCAAACTGGATCATGCATGTGATCGATAGAAGTCTAACCTTTTCCGTACCCCTGCGTGCACTTTTGAAAGACCGTGGATGTCGCCTAGAGGGGGGGGGTGAATAGGCGCTTTTAAAATACTTACGGTTTAGGCTTGAACAAATGCGGAATAAACCTAGCGGTTAATTTGTCAGGCACAAAACCTACAACAACTAGGCTCACCTATGTGCACGAACAACTTATGCTAAGCAAGATGAGCAAGTAGGTGATAGCAAGATATATGACAAGAAACAATACGGCTATCACAAATTATAGTGCATAAGTAAAGGGCTCTGGTAAGAAATAACCGAGGCACGTGGAGACGATGATGTATCCCGAAGTTCACACCCTTGCGGATGCTAATCTCCGTTTGGAGCAGTGTGGAGGCACAATGCTCCCCAAGAAGCCACTAGGGCCACCGTAATCTCCTCACGCCCTCGCACAATGCAAGATGCCATGATTCCACTAAGGTACCCTTGAGGACGGTCACCGAACCCGTACAAATGGCAACCCTTGGGGGCGGTCACCGAACCCGTACACTTTGGCAACCTTTGGGGGCGGTCACCGGTACCCGTCAAATTGCTCGGGGCAATCTCCACAACCCAATTGGAGACCCCGACGCTTGCCCGGAGCTTTACACCACAATGATTGAGCTCCGAACACCACCAACCGTCTAGGGCGCCAAGGCACCCAAGAGGAACAAGCTCTAGGGTGCCCAAACACCCAAGAGTAATAAGCTTCTCAAACTTCACTTCCACGTATCACCGTGGAGAACTCAAACCGATGCGCCAAATGCAATGGCAAGGGCACACGGAGTGCCCAAGTCCTTCTCTCTCAAATCCCACCAAAGCAACTAATGCTAGGGAGGGAAAAGAGAGGAATAACACGAAGGAGAACACCAAGAACTCCAAGATCTAGATCCAAGGGGTTCCCCTCACCTAGAGGAGAAAGTGATTGGTGGAAATATGGATCTAGATCTCCTCTCTCTTTTCCCCCAAAAACTAGCAAGAATCCATGGAGGAATTGAGAGATAGCAAGCTCGAAGAATGTCAACAATGGGGGAAGAACACGAGCTCAAAGGATAAGGTCCAATGGGGAAGAAGATCCACTTTTATAGGTCCCCACGAGTCTGCCCGTTATGTGCAGAAAACTGTAGGACCGGTACAACCGGTGCATGAACCGGTACAACCGGTCAAGGCAGAGGAAAAACCAACCTGTAGGAAAAAAGCACTAAGCGGTACAACAGCCTGGGGAACCGGTAGTACCGGTTAAACTAAACTAACCGGTACAACCGGTCAACAACCGTCCAAGAACCGCTCCAAAACTGAAACTATTCCGGTGGTAGAGCGGTACATGGCCGATACAACCTTCAGACCAAATCTGGACCGGTACTACCGCTCCAAACACCGGTTGTACCGGTCAACCGGTACAACCTCTCTATGGGGCGGTACAACCTCTCTATGAAAAACATGTAAGATCAAAACAGCCACAACTTTCGCATACGAACTCCGAATTCGATGAAACCAAGTTTGTTGGAAAGCTAGCGACAAGGGCTAACACAATCTTGAAATAAATATCAATAAGAAGCAAATTAGAAAAGGCACATAAGAAAATGGTGAGAACCCTTCCTTGGATAAGACCGGTAAAACATCCAACACCGAAAACATCATAGAAGATGCATGTGAACTCCGTTTTCGATGAACTCAAGCTTGTCATCAAGATGACCATAAGCTCTAAGACTCACAAAGAGAACCAAACAATAACCAAGAAACATGATGCAAGGATGCAATGGTTTAATCTCTCTACTAACGATACGATCAAGCTACTAACTTGAGAGCCACCCTTGATAGTACGGCAAACGATCCTATAACCCGGTCTCCCAACTACCACCACGAGACCGGTAAAATAGAAAACCTATCAAGGGCAAACCTTTGCTTTGCACAAAGTCCACTTGAGCTAGATGTAGACGATCTTGACTTCCTCAAGTTGGACCACCTTTCTTGATTGCATTGTCTCGGTGAAGACTAGTAGATTGCTCCCCCATACTCCACTATGGGTGAGCCACTCTTCGGCATATCTTCACAAGTCATTTGTCACCACAATGGACGGCAAGCTTCAAGCACTTGATCTCTTCGTGATGCTCCACTTGAACTTGCACACGGCAACCTAACCCCACAAAGAACTCTCACGAAGACCATGGGTTAGTACACAAAGCGTGATTGACAATGCTTACCATACCATGGGATTGCTTGATCCCTCTCGGTACATCTTCTACACTTTGTGTGTTGATCAACTTGATTCATTCTTTGACTTAGTTTTGATCAACCTTGAATCTTTCCAACTCTCTTCATTTGGATGATGTCTTGAAGGTAAACATGAATGGTCACAAACTCTTCTTCTTCAAGACATGCTTGCAATAAGCTCAACACCCACAGGACCAATCTTTGGATAATTCCTTAATAGCATCTTGGTCATCACAAACTCTCCTTGAAACCAACAAATGAACTCCAAGAAAAGCCTATGGAAAAACCCTTCAAATATAACTCAAGGCAACCATTAGTCCATAGAGATTGTCATCAATTACCAAAACCAAACATGGGGGCACCGCATGTTCTTTTAACTTTCAAGAAAGACAGTAGGAACATCGGCATGCTTGTCAACACTGAGTTGATTAGAACAAGCCGTCCACCATAAGAAATAAGCTTACCCTTTCAGTAACTTAGTTTTTTTTCAAATCAATCTTCAATGCATTTCCATTCCTTATTGGATAAGTTACGATGGTGAATTGGTATATCTAAACAAGTAAATAGTAGGGAGCCCAATTCACATCCAAACAATTGTGTGTAAGCATCTTGTTCTTCTTGGGCTCTCCCAAAATAGAACAATTCAGTTTTGTTAAAATTGATCTTCAATCCCGAACCTAATAAATAAATTACATATACGACCGTATCAATCCGTCAAATTGATGAAGTCATGCCAACCAAACATGACAGCATTACAATTACAACCTAATCTTTTTTTCCACCATTACAATTTTTAGCTATATGGCACACGTGCGCCAAATGTTGCAGTCCGTTAGTAAATCGCATATACGACCGCATCAATACCGTATCAATCAGTTCAATTGATGAAGTCATGGCAACCATGCATGAAACCGGTCGCCTGTTATCCCAATTTACCTTATAAAGGATGAAAGAGTTGGTAGTCACAAGCAAGGCATCCACGTCGGCATGCATCGGCTATGCATGGTGCATCCAGCGCGGTAAAATATCTCATGTCACCGCGTGTGAATTATGTGCTCCGCCGAGGGCATTTTCGTCATTTCACCTTTGGGTATAAATCCCGGCCGCTTCCATGTAACCCCGTGGTGGAACCCTAGCGTCCCCATCCCACGCCCCTGATACGTCTCCAATGTATTTATAATTTTTTATTGTTCTATACTATTATATTATCTGTTTTGGATGTTATTGGGCTTTAATATACACTTTTATGTTATTTTTGGGACTGACCTACTAACCGAAGGCCCAGTGCAAATTGTTGTTTTTCTGCCTATTCGAGTGTTTCGCAGAAAAGTAGTATCAAACGGAGTCCAAACAGAATGAAACCTTCGCGAGGATCGTTTTTGGAACAAACGCAATCCAGAAGACTTGGAGTACACGCCTGGGAAGCCATGAGGTGGCCACAAGGCTGGAGGGCGCGCCCAGGGGGTAGGCGTGCCCCCCACCCTCGTGGGGCCCTCGTAGCTCCACCGACGTACCTCTTCCTCCTATATATACTCATATACCCTGAAAACATCCGAGAGCACCACGAAACCCTATTTCCACCGCCGCAATCTTCATTACCCGTGAGATCCCATCTTGGGGCCTTTTCCGGAGCTCCGCCGGAGGGGGAATCAATCACGGAGGGCTTCTACATCAACACCATAGCCTATCCGATGATGTCTGAGTAGTTTACCACAGACGTTCGGGACCATAATTATTGGCTAGATGGCTTCTTCTCTCTCTTTGGATCCAAATACAAAGTTCTCCTCGATCTCTTGGAGATCTATTCGATGTAATACTTTTTGCGGTGTGTTTGTCGATATTCGATGAATTATGGGTTTATGATCAAGATTGTCTATGAACAATATTTGATTCTTCTCTGAATTCTTATATGCATGATTTAATATCTTTGCAAGTCTCTTCGAATTATCACTTTGGTTTGGCCTACTAGATTGATCTTTCTTACAATGGGAGAAGTGCTTAGCTTTGGGTTCAATCTTGCGGTGTGCTTTCCTAGTGACAGCAGGGGCAAAAAGACACGTATTGTATTGTTGTCATCGAGGATAAAAAGATGAGGTTTATATCATATTGCATGAGTTTATCCCTCTACATCATGTCATCTTGCTTAATGCATTACTCTGTTCTTATGAACTTAACACTCTAGATGCATACTGGATAGCGGTCGATGTGTGGAGTAATAGTAGTAGATGCAGAATCGTTTCGGTCTACTTGTTCACCCCGCGGATTTTAGAGGTGGCAATCCTATATATCTATGTCGGAGTATAAATTAATCTTCAGCCATCACAATCTAACAAATGGAGGTTTCATATGTTTTTTAGCGGTACCGTAAAAATGCTAATCACAAATGCAAATTTGATTTAAAAAAAAAAACAATCGCCACAGAGAAATAGAAACAAAGAAGAGAACGCACGAGCACGATACGTACCCAACATGTTATCTGAAAATTCAGACTGAACTTCACTGTTTACCTCCAATTTGTACATTCACGGGACCAGTTAGCCCATTTCATGAACATTCGTCTAGATTACCCTCTCTTAATAAGTTTGTACAATGTTTCTCTCATGGGTGTCGATTGTAAGATGTGTGCGGCGATGATCGCAGTTAGAGGATAGGACAAGGATGGCGAGGAGTGGAACACATGGAGAAGAGAAGGCTAGACATGATTGTCGATCCTGTCCTGAGATCTTTACACATTGTTGTAAAAGTATCTACCTAACATGCAGTTCGTATCTAATAATAGGCAAAATGCTAAAATGGAGTGAAATTGGGTACAAAGTTTTTTAGATGGGATACGTCGATACAACATCCGCTAAATCGGTAAATACGTGTCACAAATGCACAATTAACTTGTAAAAAGTGTAATTCACTCGAAAATTTATTACACACGCCATGCTATTACACGCACGGTCTACTGATTATTGATCAAATTAAATGGAAGTATAATACAAATAATAATTCAGCATTATCACAACAAAACGGAAGCAATTCCTTAGATATGACACATAGTGCTGGACGTGGTCAAGCCGTGGGGTAGAAGGGTGACGTGGCGAGGCCACATGTTCCCGTGGACGAGGGCACGTCCTTTGCGAGGTAGACATATCCTTGTTCACCCCAGTCGTTGCTCCACGAGTTCTTGGCAATCCAGTACTTGTTTCCCTCGCCGGGACCCTCACAGTAGCCGACGATGGTGACGGCGTGGTTCACATTGGCGGAGCAGGGGCCACGATAGATGCCGCCGGAGTAGAACTGGAACTCAAAATTGCTGGCGTCAATGTACACCGTCACGGGCTGCATGGCCACGGCGATCGCCAGCTGACCTTCGTTGTTGGGTGGCACGGCCTTGAAGCCCTTGACGGACGCCTGGTGGTCGAACAGCAGCTTGTCGACGTCGCATTTTCCCTGGAATCCGGCGTATGGGTACCTCTCCTCCGACGTGATGCCACCACGGGTGGCCACGAGGGCCATAGCCGAGTCTGAGTGGCCGCCGCCGCAGCCGCTGCTCCGTGTGTCGCAATCCACAAGTACCTGCTCGGACAGCGACACCAGCTCCCCTGTCCTAATCTTGTTCATGCCTTCGATCGCCGCCACCGCCGCGAACGCCCAGCATGATCCTGCCATATTACAATTTTATCCATCCGCACAACACGAGTAATTGAGCAACCATGACCATGCATGCATATATATAACTAAATCTGCTAGTAGAAAGTATAGCTTGACCACTTACCACAAGTGCCTTGATTCTTGACGCCGGTGACAGCGCCGCTGGAGCGCCAGTCAACGCAGCACGGCTTGAAGGAGTGGTAGGGGAGGTAGGTGGGTGACGTGGCATTGACGCTGGTGGTGTTGAGCCCGGTGAACTGCTGGATGACCTCCCTGGGGCTGAGGTCGCCGAACCTGTTCATACGGACCCCGCCCGAGACACCGACCTGAAACGCGTTTGGTCGGAACCCGCGACCGACGACGGTGCCAGGATTCTGTTGGTCGAATTGGCCGATGGCGTTGGTGTTGTTCTTGAAGACTTGGAACCGCATCTCCTCCTCCTGCTGGCACGAGTAGTGCTTTGAGTACTTGGTCACCCACTTGGAGAACCTCTCCCTCACCTCGGACTCCGGCAGCTCAAACGGCGGGGGCGGCGGCGGTGGGTAATTTGCCGCTGCCTGCAGAAAAGTGGTGAGGCACAAGAGTAGGACAAGGTAAGGCGTGGAGGAAGCCATCTTGATTAGCTCAGGTTGTATCCTTGTCTGGAATACATGCACCGGAACTCATGCTTATATAGGCGGGCGCCTAGCTAGTTCCATCTCGTGGGTGGCTGCTGGCATTTTTCCTTTTCTTTCCGAACGAGATTTTCTATTTCTCGCAACATGGCGGATTAGAACAAAGTATAGACCAACTCTTCTGCTAGTGGTCTATTATTATTTCTTAAATAATGTTTTTGTCCTTTTCGCATTGCACAACTTGCACTAAATGTGAGTTTATATGTTACTTATACCTAACATCGATCAGCTGCTGTGCTAGTCATTTGTGCGAGAGAATCTTTCCATGGACAAAAATGCGTTTCAGAAACTAATTTCAGTGTGAGACACCAAGTCGTATTTGAACTTCTGTCCATCGGAGAAGAAACACATGCTTGGCGGCCGGTAAGCGAGCATGTGGTACGCGAGCATTTATCATTGTTAGCTAGCTAGTTCTTATCTTCGGTTATGAAGTGGACATCACTGAGCCAATTAACTAACCTGATAAATTAAATTATATATACAACGTACCCTATCAATCCGTTAAATTGGTAAATACTCATGCAAACCAAACATGACAGTATGTATACCACCTAATCTTTTTTGCACCATTCCAATTTTTAGCAGTGGTTGCTGCCAGTTGCCTGCCGTTGCAGTACTATAAAGGATGACATTTGTAATGTCTACTTGACCTTTAAAAACAGTATCACTTTTTCCATATTATACTCTTCTAAAAATAACTACCTTACTGTCCTTTGTTAAAGTATTTAAAGATGACGTTTTGAATGTTTAATTGATCATTCAAATAGTATGACGCTTTCCATTGTATTCTTTTACATGACTAGTACAGAAATGGCTTGCACGTTAAAAAAATTCTTCCTACACAGTTTTGACAACGTTTTCGGCAGGTTTAGAGAAAGCACACGGGGTAAGCGAGCATGTGGTAGTACTTATATTCCGTTGTCAAGTGGCCCCAATAATCATTAAAAAATCTTATAAATTACATATACCAATGTATCAATCTATTAAAATGATGAAGTGTTGCCTATCAAACATACAAGCATTATACCACCTAATCTTTTCTGAACCATTAACTGCAAATTTTAGCAACGATTGCCACCAGTTGCTGGTCGTTCTAATCTCACCAGTCAGTTGCCTCGTCTTTATTTGTGCTCTGCGTGTCCTGCCAAATAATCCGTACCTCGCCTGCACGAGCACCGGTTGTGCGCGGCGAACCTTGCCTTAGCTGTCGCATCGCTCTCATGCATGGGAACTGTGGGCTGCTGCACGGCGAGGTGGTCTTCTTTCTCCTCCTTGTGAGACACAATCCAAATGTTGGTGAAAGGAACTCCTGGCTCCTGATGTCCAGAAATTAGATCTCGGACTTCAGTCGATCAAGGCCTGGGTTTGCCGGAGATACCCAAGTAGTGACCCAAACAAGTATGATCAAGGCTGCCCTGAGCTCAATGCGATGACGAGGAAGGAGATTGATACGGTAGCACCCAAACAAGTATGATGAGCTAAACGCCTAGCAGTAGCGCGGGCCGGAGCACCCTAGTACTATCCCACATAGCAGTAGCGTGTGGGGATGCCGAGCGCTACTACTGCACCTCCCTAGCAGTAGCGCGTGGATGCCACCCAGCGCTACTACTACACCTCCCTGGCAGTAGCGCCTGGTCGGCTCCCGGCGCTAGTGGTAAAATTTCTTATTGTTTTTCTTCTGCATATTGACGTTGTATTTGTACATGTTTTATATAGTAGTCTCATCATATGATTTAATGATCATGATGAGTTATTGTTTCAGTAGGTGATTTTATATGTTACTTATACCTAACATCGATCAGCTGCTGTGCTAGTCATTTGTGCGAGAGAATCTTTCCACTGAAGTGTACATCCATCATTGCTAGCTAGCTAGTTCTTAGCTTCGGTTATGAAGTGTACATCACTGAGCCAATTATCAATCCGTTAAATTGGTAAAATAGTCATGGAAACCAAACATGACAGGACGTATACAACCTAATCTTTTTTGCACCATTGCAATTTTTGGCAGTGGTTGCTGCCAGTTGCCTGCCGTTGCAGTACTATAAATGATGACATTTGTAATGTTTACTTGACCTTTAAAAACAGTATCACTTTTCCCATATTATACTCTTCTAAACATAACTACATAACTGGAATTTTTTCGAGTATTTAAAGATGACGTTTTGAATGTTGACTTGATCATTCAAATAGTATGAACTTTTCCATTGTATTCTTTTACATGGCCTTGCACGTACAAAAAATTATTTCTACCACAGTTTTGACAGTGTGTTTGGCGGCATGTTTAGAGAGAGCGCACGGGGTAAGCGAGCATGTCATAGTATTTATATTCCGTTGTCAAGTAGCCCAATAATCATTACCAAATCTAATAAGTTACATATACCAATGTATCAATCTGTTAAAATGATGAAGTGTTGCCTATCAAACATACAAGCATATAAACCACCTAATCTTTTCTGAACCATGAATTGCAAATTTTAGCAACCATTGCCACCAGTTGCTGGTCGTTCTAATCTCACCACAGTCAATTGCCTCGTCTTTGTTTGTGCTCTGCGTGTCCTGCCAAATAATTCGTACCTCGCCTGCACGATCACCGGATGTGCGCGGCGAACCTTGCCTTAGCTGTCGCATCGCTCTCATGCATGGGAAGTGTGGGCTGCTGCACGGGGAGGTGGTATTCTTTCTCCTCCTTGTGAGACACGATCCAAATGTTGGTGAAAGGAACTCCACCTACTGCTGGCTCCTGTTGTCCAGAAATTAGATCTCGGACTTGAGTCGGCCGTACGTCAAAGCAAATACCCGTACGATCAAGGCTTGGGTTTGCCGGAGATACGCAAGTAATGACCCAAACAAGTATGATCAAGGCTGCACCGAGCTCAATGCAATGACGAGGAAGGAGATTGATAGGGTAGCATCCAAACAAGTATGACGAGCTAAACGCGTAGCAGTAGCGCGGGCCGGAGCGCGCTAGAACTTTCCCACATAGCAGTAGCGTGTGGGGACGCCGAGCGCTACTACTGCACCTCCCTAGCAGTAGCGCGTGGATGCCACCCAACGCTACTACTACACCTCCCAAGCAGTAGCGTCTGGTCGGCTCCCCGCGCTAGTGGTAAAATTTCTTATTGTTTTTCTTCTGCATATTGACGTTGTATGTGTACATGTTTTATATAGTAGTCCCATCATATGATTTAATGATCATGATGAGTTATTATTTCAGTAGGTGAAAGAGACATGGATTAGATTCAAGTGGAGGCAACATAGTGCAGATCCAAAGTACTACTAATCCAAACTTCATCACTTTAATTTGGGTTAGTAGTATTTTCGATCTGTATATATATAATAACTCAGCATGCTCATAATGATATAACAACGGGCACCGCTAGGCATCAGACTATTGTAAGTTTACATCTATCAGACTAGTCGTTGGCCATCAGATCAAAAGCAGGATGTACGTCCGATCTACTATAGGCCCACATGAGATTAGTTGTAGCCACTAATTAATTGGGTGCTTCCTAATGCTCCCATAACCTATGCCCTGCATCCTCGGCTGCATCCGCTTGTTACCCTTCTTCCTTTCTAGGACGTTGCTTTCTTGTTGAATGCTTGCTTACATCACGCTATCTTACCAGATTTTTGCACCCATGTGATGGAAGCATGACTTGTGATAACGAAATGCATCTTTTTTTTAGGAAACTGATCCCCAAATTCTAGGGTATAAATCATATAAATGATGCTTCGATTCTACGTGATAAATATAAAAAATACTCCCTGGTTGTTTCACATCCATAACACATCCGACAATGGAAGCATTTTCTCATGAGACCAAAACTGTCTATGTGCCACTAAAAAACAAAACTGTCTATGTGAACTTACACAACATTCGTCACATGCAATGGAAGTCAGTAATTCAAACATTTTTCTGGCCAATGAACACATATTTATGTTTTGTAATAATGGCAACATTTATTCAGCATAAATGAGACACTTGTTCGCGTTGGTGGAAGCACATTCCATGTGAGTTGCTTCATACAAAACGTAATAATGCTTCATTGCTTATCATTTGATGCTTCGGTGCAAAAATATAACTTACACATGTATTTCAATTTTTTTTTGTAATGGCAACACAGATGTAGGATAAGACATTGGTTCAAAACTCACTGCTGGATGCTCGAGAGACTACATGACCTATAGCTACGAATTGTATCACATGCGTTCTGGCGATGGGATATGGGAATGTTGCTGACGTGCTGCCTCATCGAACCGGTGGCAGAGCAACGGTAGCGAGGCTCGTCTAGCTATGGATTTTCCCCGAATGAGTTTTTCCCAGTTGTCAAGAAGACCCAAGACAATATCGTTTAACCGACCAGCCGCATATCGACTCTTGACCATACACTGCGGTGTGCCTTGCTTCATCATCGAGTGTTGTCTAAGAACATACGAAATATAATATACTAGCTAGTCTGAAAATGTGGATGAGAGGGAATAAATGGATGCATTTCATATCTTATTAAAATAGTTGTATGGAAGCAAGACATTAGAAATAAGAAAGCTTATTTTTTTTCCATCATGTTGTACAAAACTAGTACAGAGCTGGCCTTTGTATGTCAAAAAATCCTTCCTTACACCATTTTGACAGCGCGTTTGATAGCTTTAGGGAAAGTCGATGGGTGCGTAGCTGTTGGTGTATCGGGGACATATGCACATAATGGGGTGTGTATACTTTAATGACTTGAGACTACCAAACATGACATGCAGTGGTCAGTTTATTGCATGTAATGTTATTAATCAACAAATAAACATTGTAAGTTCTCTCGTATTTCCCTATGCTTGGTCGCGGTGCATAACCTAAGATGACTTATGCACCTGAACGGAGGGAGTAGTTGTCTAGAATATTAGCCGTAAGGCTTCCTCATAGGTCGGCTAATATAGGCGGCCAGACCTAGGGCTTACAACGATAGATCTTAACCGTCTAACTGATAGGGACCTAGACTAATGCGGCTTTATGTCTTGTGCCTTGTGCTCCAAGGCGGACATCTGCTGGACCTCCATCTTAATGGTCAGGGGAATATGACCACTGCTCATGTTCATGCAGTAAGCATAACCAAACGCATGTTATTTTTTGTGGGGATAACCAAACGCACGTTATGGCATCTTCAATAAAAAATGCAAATTTAGAGATGTAAAACAAGAGATATAAAAATTTACATCTTTAAAAAGTGCTTTTTGCATCTTCAAGAAAGGGATAACTCTAACAGATGATGCAAAACGGAGATGTAAAAGTGCAACTTCAATAGGTGATGCAAAATGGAGATGTAAAAACTAGTGGGCGGCAACCGAATCGGTGCGGCGCGGTGCGGACGGTGGCGGGGCGCCGCGGTTCGGGGCGGCGGAGCAGCGGCGGCGAGAGGAGGAGGAGATGTAAAAAAAATTGGATCTACATCATCTGTTGAAGAAGGGTTTGAGGGTCTCGAAGATACAAAAGTTAGTTATTTTTGCATCCACATTATCTATTGGAGATGCTCTTAGTCACACCAGCTTGACCGTTGCCAATCCATGGGTAGCTTGTCCATCTTAATGTGGGCCCATCAAACGGCAATAGCACCATGATTGCACTTCTCCCATGCGCGAAGATCGAGGAGTCATGGGGAAACGTTACGGCGACACACGGTCACCGCGGTAACTCTGTAACGCGTAGCTAAAATTCAGCGCATTCCCGCGGAAGGGCACGAATCGCATCGTGCCCTAATTAAGGGTTTTCACCGTTCCATTCCAGCCCACCTCCTTGTTCGCACCCTCTCCCACCTCCTCATCTTCTTCCTCATAGCTTCTCACTCTCGAGCACAAGATCGGAAGGATGAGTGTGAACCGAGGTCCAGAAGATGGGCTAAGTGTGTCGCGCTTAGAGGAATTGACAAGGACGCAGTAGTAGAAGGGCATGCGAGGCTTAGAGGAATTGACGAGGACGCAGTAGTAGAAGTGCCGGCCCCTCTGGAGGACCAGAGGATTTCTCATCTCAGACAACGCACTCCACGGTGCCAATGTTGAAGATAACCTGGTAGGTGGGTCCTTTCTGCAGGAATCAACACAAACAGCACGCCATGTCAGTGTTACCGTGCTGTGTCAGCGAGACTCGTCATCGCTTGGTGCTCTCTTGGCGAAATGTGAGCAATGTACTCATCTATGAGTGTTCAGTGACAAGTTTATCACATTTTAAGAGTTATGTGACCAAAGTACGTACTCATCTAATTTAAGTTTAATAACCAATAGTGCGTTTATCTGCCCATAAATTATACTAGTGACGTGCCACCAAGTCGTACTAGAACTTATCTTGGTCAGAAAAGAAACGTGCTTGGCGGTAAGCGAGCATGTCGTAGTCTGTAATCTGTATCATTGCTAGGTAGCTACTAGTACTCATCTGCTGTTAGGAAGTACATATCAGTATGAATGCATGCATGTTCACTTGACCTTTCAAATGAGTCCCTTCCAAATACGTAGTATACTAAGCTGTCACTCTCAGAAATATGCCAATTTGCCGTGCTCGCAGCAGCTAAACGAGAAACCGATTGATACAGTTCGTGCGGAAAACCATTGTCACATATATCCGTTCGTGCAGTCACGATCACTGCACACGCAGCTTAGCCGTTAAAACATCCACTTCAGCAAATGTGCTTTAGCATTTGGCTAGCTTCAGCAATCTTCCACCCTAGCTCTATCTGGAACAAGTTATACACGCATTCCAAATTTCCGCGCGCCTAGTGTGCCAACTAGCAGGCTGAGCAGAGCTAATTCCATTGCGGTCGGGCGGAAGCTCGCGCCTGGTGATCCCCACCAACAGCCCCGTCTTTGGCGGCGGCGGCGCCATCGCAACTCCCCCAGTGCACGGCACCCAAACCATCAAACTGGATCATGCATGTGATCGATAGAAGTCTAACCTTTTCCGTACCCCTGCGTGCACTTTTGAAAGACCGTGGATGTCGCCTAGAGGGGGGGGGGGGTGAATAGGCGCTTTTAAAATAATTACGGTTTAGGCTTGAACAAATGCGGAATAAACCTAGCGGTTAATTTGTCAGGCACAAAACCTACAACAACTAGGCTCACCTATGTGCACGAACAACTTATGCTAAGCAAGATGAGCAAGTAGGTGATAGCAAGATATATGACAAGAAACAATACGGCTATCACAAATTATAGTGCATAAGTAAAGGGCTCTGGTAAGAAATAACCGAGGCACGTGGAGACGATGATGTATCCCGAAGTTCACACCCTTGCGGATGCTAATCTCCGTTTGGAGCAGTGTGGAGGCACAATGCTCCCCAAGAAGCCACTAGGGCCACCGTAATCTCCTCACGCCCTCGCACAATGCAAGATGCCATGATTCCACTAAGGTACCCTTGAGGACGGTCACCGAACCCGTACAAATGGCAACCCTTGGGGGCGGTCACCGAACCCGTACACTTTGGCAACCTTTGGGGGCGGTCACCGGTACCCGTCAAATTGCTCGGGGCAATCTCCACAACCCAATTGGAGACCCCGACGCTTGCCCGGAGCTTTACACCACAATGATTGAGCTCCGAACACCACCAACCGTCTAGGGCGCCAAGGCACCCAAGAGGAACAAGCTCTAGGGTGCCCAAACACCCAAGAGTAATAAGCTTCTCAAACTTCACTTCCACGTATCACCGTGGAGAACTCAAACCGATGCGCCAAATGCAATGGCAAGGGCACACGGAGTGCCCAAGTCCTTCTCTCTCAAATCCCACCAAAGCAACTAATGCTAGGGAGGGAAAAGAGAGGAATAACACGAAGGAGAACACCAAGAACTCCAAGATCTAGATCCAAGGGGTTCCCCTCACCTAGAGGAGAAAGTGATTGGTGGAAATATGGATCTAGATCTCCTCTCTCTTTTCCCCCAAAAACTAGCAAGAATCCATGGAGGAATTGAGAGATAGCAAGCTCGAAGAATGTCAACAATGGGGGGAGAACACGAGCTCAAAGGATAAGGTCCAATGGGGAAGAAGATCCACTTTTATAGGTCCCCATGAGTCTGCCCGTTATGTGCAGAAAACTGTAGGACCGGTACAACCGGTGCATGAACCGGTACAACCGGTCAAGGCAGAGGAAAAACCAACCTGTAGGAAAAAAGCACTAAGCGGTACAACAGCCTGGGGAACCGGTAGTACCGGTTAAACTAAACTAACCGGTACAACCGGTCAACAACCGTCCAAGAACCGCTCCAAAACTGAAACTATTCCGGTGGTAGAGCGGTACATGGCCGATACAACCTTCAGACCAAATCTGGACCGGTACTACAGCTCCAAACACCGGTTGTACCGGTCAACCGGTACAACCTCTCTATGGGGCGGTACAACCTCTCTATGAAAAACATGTAAGATCAAAACAGCCACAACTTTCGCATACGAACTCCGAATTCGATGAAACCAAGTTTGTTGGAAAGCTAGCGACAAGGGCTAACACAATCTTGAAAGAAATATCAATAAGAAGCAAATTAGAAAAGGCCCATAAGAAAATGGTGAGAACCCTTCCTTGGATAAGACCGGTAAAACATCCAACACCGAAAACATCATAGAAGATGCATGTGAACTCCGTTTTCGATGAACTCAAGCTTGTCATCAAGATGACCATAAGCTCTAAGACTCACAAAGAGAACCAAACAATAACCAAGAAACATGATGCAAGGATGCAATGGTTTGATCTCTCTACTAACGATACGATCAAGCTACTAACTTGAGAGCCCCCCTTGATAGTACGGCAAACGATCCTATAACCCGGTCTCCCAACTACCACCACGAGACCGGTAAAATAGAAAACCTATCAAGGGCAAACCTTTGCTTTGCACAAAGTCCACTTGAGCTAGATGTAGACGATCTTGACTTCCTCAAGTTGGACCACCTTTCTTGATTGCATTGTCTCGGTGAAGACTAGTAGATTGCTCCCCCATACTCCACTATGGGTGAGCCACTCTTCGGCATATCTTCACAAGTCAATTGTCACCACAATGGACGGCAAGCTTCAAGCACTTGATCTCTTCGTGATGCTCCACTTGAACTTGCACACGGCAACCTAACCCCACAAAGAACTCTCACGAAGACCATGGGTTAGTACACAAAGCGTGATTGACAATGCTTACCATACCATGGGATTGCTTGATCCCTCTCGGTACATCTTCTACACTTTGTGTGTTGATCAACTGGATTCATTCTTTGACTTAGTTTTGATCAACCTTGAATCTTTCCAACTCTCTTCATTTGGATGATGTCTTGAAGGTAAACATGAATGGTCACAAACTCTTCTTCTTCAAGACATGCTTGCAATAAGCTCAACACCCACAAGACCAATCTTTGGATAATTCCTTAATAGCATCTTGGTCATCACAAACTCTCCTTGAAACCAACAAATGAACTCCAAGAAAAGCCTATGGAAAAACCCTTCAAATATAACTCAAGGCAACCATTAGTCCATAGAGATTGTCATCAATTACCAAAACCAAACATGGGGGCACCGCATGTTCTTTCAACTTTCAAGAAAGACAGTAGGAACATCGGCATGCTTGTCAACACTGAGTTGATTAGAACAAGCCGTCCACCATAAGAAATAAGCTTACCCTTTCAGTAACTTAGTTTTTTTTTCAAATCAATCTTCAATGCATTTCCATTCCTTATTGGATAAGTTACGATGGTGAATTGGTATATCTAAACAAGTAAATAGTAGGGAGCCCAATTCACATCCAAACAATTGTGTGTAAGCATCTTGTTCTTCTTGGGCTCTCCCAAAATAGAACAATTCAGTTTTGTTAAAATTGATCTTCAATCCCGAACCTAATAAATAAATTACATATACCACTGTATCAATCCGTCAAATTGATGAAGTCATGCCAACCCAACATGACAGCATTACAATTACAACCTAATCTTTTTTTCCACCATTACAATTTTTAGCTATATGGCACACGTGCGCCAAATGTTGCAGTCCGTTAGTAAATCACATATACGACCGCATCAATACCGTATCAATCAGTTCAATTGATGAAGTCATGGCAACCATGCATGAAACCGGTCGCCTGTTATTCCAATTTACCTTATAAAGGATGAAACAGTTGGTAGTCACAAGCAAGGCATCCACGTCGGCATGCATCGGCTATGCATGGTGCATCCAGCGCGGTAAAATATCTCATGTCACCGCGTGTGAATTATGTGCTCCGCCGAGGGCATTTTCGTCATTTCACCTTTGGGTATAAATCCCGGCCGCTTCCATGTAACCCCGTGGTGGAACCCTAGCGTCCCCATCCCACGCCCCTGATACGTCTCCAATGTATTTATAATTTTTTATTGTTCTATACTATTATATTATCTGTTTTGGATGTTATTGGGCTTTAATATACACTTTTATGTTATTTTTGGGACTGACCTACTAACCGAAGGCCCAGTGCAAATTGTTGTTTTTCTGCCTATTCGAGTGTTTCGCAGAAAAGTAGTATCAAACGGAGTCCAAACAGAATGAAACCTTCGCGAGGATCGTTTTTGGAACAAACGCAATCCAGAAAACTTGGAGTACACGCCTGGGAAGCCACGAGGTGGCCACAAGGCTGGAGGGCGCGCCCAGGGGGTAGGCGCGCCCCCCACCCTCGTGGGGCCCTCGTAGCTCCACCGACGTACCTCTTCCTCCTATATATACTCATATACCCTGAAAATATCCGAGAGCACCACGAAACCCTATTTCCACCGCCGCAATCTTCATTACCCGTGAGATCCCATCTTGGGGCCTTTTCCGGAGCTCCGCCGGAGGGGGAATCAATCACGGAGGGCTTCTACATCAACACCATAGCCTATCCGATGATGTCTGAGTAGTTTACCACAGACGTTCGGGTCCATAATTATTGGCTAGATGGCTTCTTCTCTCTCTTTGGATCCAAATACAAAGTTCTCCTCGATCTCTTGGAGATCTATTCGATGTAATACTTTTTGCGGTGTGTTTGTCGATATTCGATGAATTGTGGATTTATGATCAAGATTGTCTATGAACAATATTTGATTCTTCTCTGAATTCTTATATGCATGATTTAATATCTTTGCAAGTCTCTTCGAATTATCAGTTTGGTTTGGCCTACTAGATTGATCTTTCTTACAATGGGAGAAGTGCTTAGCTTTGGGTTCAATCTTGCGGTGTGCTTTCCTAGTGACAGCAGGGGCAACAAGACACGTATTGTATTGTTGTCATCGAGGATAAAAAGATGAGGTTTATATCATATTGCATGAGTTTATCCCTCTACATCATGTCATCTTGCTTAATGCATTACTCTGTTCTGATGAACTTAACACTCTAGATGCATACTGGATAGCGGTCGATGTGTGGAGTAATAGTAGTAGATGCAGAATCGTTTCGGTCTACTTGTTCACCCCGCGGATTTTAGAGGTGGCAATCCTATATATCTATGTCGGAGTATAAATTAATCTTCAGCCATCACAATCTAACAAATGGAGGTTTCATATGTTTTTTAGCGGTACCGTAAAAATGCTAATCACAAATGCAAACTTGATTTAAAAAAAAACAATCGCCACAGAGAAATAGAAACAAAGAAGAGAACGCACGAGCACGATACGTACCCAACATGTTATCTGAAAATTCAGACTGAACTTCACTGTTTACCTCCAATTTGTACATTCACGGGACCAGTTAGCCCATTTCATGAACATTCGTCTAGATTACCCTCTTTTAATAAGTTTGTACAATGTTTCTCTCATGGGTGTCGATTGTAAGATGTGTGCGGCGATGATCGCAGTTAGAGGATAGGACAAGGATGGCGAGGAGTGGAACACATGGAGAAGAGAAGGCTAGACATGATTGTCGATCCTGTCCTGAGATCTTTACACATTGTTGTAAAAGTATCTACCTAACATGCAGTTCGTATCTAATAATAGGCAAAATGCTAAAATGGAGTGAAATTGGGTACAAAGTTTTTTAGATGGGATACGTCGATACAACATCCGGTAAATCGGTAAATACGTGTCACAAATGCACAATTAACTTGTAAAAAGTGTAATTCACTCAAAAATTTATTACACACGCCATGCTATTACACGCACGGTCTACTGATTATTGATCAAATTAAATGGAAGTATAATACAAATAATAATTCAGCATTATCACAACAAAACGGAAGCAATTCCTTAGATATGAGACATAGTGCTGGACGTGGTCAAGCCGTGGGGTAGAAGGGTGACGTGGCGAGGCCACATGTTCCCGAACGAGATTTTCTATTTCTCGCAACATGGCGGATTAGAACAAAGTATAGACCAACTCTTCTGCTAGTGGTCTATTATTATTTCTTAAATAATGTTTTTGTCCTTTTCGCATTGCACAACTTGCACTAAATGTGATTTTATATGTTACTTATACCTAACATCGATCAGCTGTTGTGCTAGTCATTTATGCGAGAGAATCTTTCCATGGACAAAAATGCGTTTCAGAAACTAATTTGAGTGTGAGACACCAAGTCGTATTTGAACTTCTGTCCATCGGAGAAGAAACACATGCTTGGCGGCCGGTAAGCGAGCATGTGGTACGACCGAATCATTGCTAGCTAGCTACTACGAGTACATACTTAAATTCGGTTATCAAGTGCACATCAGTGAGCCAGTTAACCACTACTGGAATTACTCCCGACGCCGAGTGCCGAAAAACACTCGGCAGAGGGCCAAACATTCTCGGCAACGACCACCCGGCTAGAAGAAACTGGGAAGTAATCTAATTGTTCACTCTTATCTTATTAACAAACTGCCTATAAACTACTCCCTCCGTCCCATAATGTAAGACACATTTTAACATTACACTAGTGTCAAAAAGCGTCTTACATTTTGGGACGGAGGGAGTAGTTCTAAATAATCTGCATCTCAATCATCTTCAGAGAAGAAACATGCTTGCGGTACGCGAGCATGTATCATTGCTAGCTAGCTAGTTCTTATCTTCGGTTATGAAGTGGACATCACTGAGCCAATTAACTAACCTGATAAATTAAATTATATGTACGACGTACCCTATCAATCCGTTAAATTGGTAAATACTCATGCAAACCAAACATGACAGTATGTATACCACCTAATCTTTTTTGCACCATTCCAATTTTTAGCAGTGGTTGCTGCCAGTTGCCTGCCGTTGCAGTACTATAAAGGATGACATTTGTAATGTCTACTTGACCTTTAAAAACAGTATCACTTTTTCCATATGATACTCCTCTAAACATAACTACATAACTGGAATTTGTTCGAGTATTTAAAGATGACGTTTTGAATGTTTACTTGATCATTCAAATAGTACGACGCTTTCCATTGTATTCTTTTAGATGACTAGTACAGAACTGGCTTGCACGTTAAAAAAATTCTTCCTACTACACAGTTTTGACAACGTTTTTGGCAGGTTTAGAGAAAGCACACGGGGTAAGCCAGCATGTGGTAGTACTTATATTCCGTTGTCAAGTAACCCAATAAGCATTAAAAAATCTTATATATTACATATACCAATGTATCAATCTGTTAAAATGATGAAGTGTTGCCTATCAAACATACAAGCATATATACCACCTAATCTTTTCTGAACCACTAATTGCAAATTTTAGCAACGATTGCCACCAGTTGCTGGTCGTTATAATCTCATCAGAGTCAGTTGCCTCGTCTTTGTTTCTGCTCTGCCTGTCCTGCCAAATAATTCGTACCTCGCCTGCACGAGCATCGGTTGTGCGCGGCGAACCTTGCCTTAGCTGTCGCAACACTCTCATGCATGGGAAGTGTGGGCTGCTGCACGGCGAGGTGGTCTTTTTTCTCCTCCTTGTGAGACACAATCCAAATGTTGGTGAAAGGAACTCCGCCTACTGCTAGCTCCTGATGTCCAGATATTAGATCTCGGACTTCAGTCAGTACGATCAATGCCTGGGTTTGCCGGAGATACGCGAGTAGTGACCCAAACAAGTATGATCAAGGCTGCCCCGAGCTCAATGCGATGACGAGGAAGGAGATTGATACGGTAGCACCCAAACAAGTAGGATGAGCTAAACGACTAGCAGTAGCGCGGGCCGGAGAGCGCTAGTACTATCCCACATAGCAGTAGCGTGTGGGGACGCCGAGCGCTACTACTGCACCTCCCTAGCAGTAGCGCGTGGATGCCACCCAGCGCTACTACTACACCTCCCTAGCAGTAGCGCCTGGTCGGCTCCCCGCGCTAGTGGTAAAATTTCTTATTGTTTGTCTTCTGCGTATTGACGTTGTATTTGTACATGTTTTATATAATAGTCTCATCGTATGATTTAATGATCATGATGAGTTTGGATTAGTAGTATTTTCGATCTACACCATGTTGCCTCCATTTGAATCTAATCCACGTTTATTTCACCCACATATATATATATATATATATATATATATATATATATATATATATATATATATATATATATATATATATATATATATATATATATATATATATGGTGGGTCTAATCTAATAACACCTCTTAAGAGTCTTATTCTGCTAACACTAGCATATTCTGCTAACACCATCGAGCTGACCCGCAGCTATAAACTAACCCCGCAAAACAAACAAACCGAACTGCACCGGACAAAAAAATACCCCACACCCCACCTTATCCTCGCACTCTTCCCACGACCCGAGCCAGCCACCTCCCTCCTAGCGTCGTGCCCCTCCTCCCTCCCCGCTCTAGCGCACCTCCCTCTCCGCCTTCTACGACGCGGCGAGCCCCTACCCTCCCCACCTTTTCTGGCGACGCCGCCCACCACCACCTCCCTTCCCGCGGTGCTCCACTGAAGTGTACATCTATCATTGCTAGCTAGCTAGTTCTTAGCTTCGGTTATGAAGTGTACATCACTGAGCCAATAATCAATCCATTAAATTGGTAAAATAGTCATGCAACCCAAACATGACAGGACGTATACAACCTAATCTTTTTGCACCATTGCAATTTTTTGCAGTGGTTGCTGCCAGTTGCCTGCCGTTGCAGTACTATAAATGATGACATTTGTAATGTCTACTTGACCTGTAAAAACAGTATCACTTTTCCCATATTATACTCTTCTAAACATAACTACATAACTGGAATTTGTTCGAGTATTTAAAGATGACGTTTTGAATGTTTACTTGATCATTCAAATAGTATGAACTTTTCCATTGTATTCTTTTACATGGCCTTGCACCTACAAAAAATTCTTTCTACCACAGTTTTGACAACGTGTTTGGCAGGTTTAGAGAGTCTTCCCAGAATATTGTGTGGCTGCTGGCGTCTCCCCTCACCAAGTATCTTCCCAGAATCTAGTCATGTTACCATTCCCAATGATAAATTTGGTTCTATGGAAGAAGGCAGCTCTCATTCTCATTAACCCCTTCCATAAATGAGAGTTGGGTCTGATAGCAACCTAGGCCAGAGTCTTAGAATGTAGATACTTATTCCGCAAAATTTACACCCACATTCTTTCGGTCTCAACAGAAAGCATGTACAAACATTTGCTAAGCAAGCATCTATTCTAGACCTCTAAGTTCCAAATCCCTACCCCCACCCTGATCCTTCAGCCTATAGATAATATCCTACTTGGAAAGTCTGTTTTTAGTCTTGTTTTCTTTGCATTGCCAGAAAAATTGTGTCGATAGAAGTCTAACATGTTCCGTACCCCTGCAGGCACTTTGAAGAAAGATAGTAGGAACATCGGCATGCTTGTCAACACTGAGTTGATTAGAACAAGCCGTCCACCATAAGAAATAAGCTTACACTTTCAGCAACCTAGTTTTTTTCTTTCAAATCAATCTTCAATGTATTTTCGTTCCTTATTGGATAACTTACGATCATGAATTGGTATATCTACATATGTAAATAGTAGGGTGCCCAATTCACATCCAAACAATTGTGTGTAAGCATCTTGTTTTTCTTTGACTCTCTCAAAGCAGAACAATTCACTTTTGTTAAAATTGATCTTCAATCACGAACCTAATAAATAAATTAATATACGACCATATCAATCCGTCAAATCGATGAAGTCATGCCAACCAAACATGACAGCATGTATACAACCTAATCTTTTTTTCCACCACTACAATTTTTAGCTATATGGCACACGGGCGCCAAATATTGCGGTCCGTTAGTAAATTACATATACGACCGCATCAATACCGTATCAATCAGTTTAATTGATGAAGTCATGGCACCCATGCATGCTAGCAGTCGCCTATCGTTTCAAATTAGATCGGTGGCCGTTGTGAATGACTACATGCATGTTCACTTGACCTTTCAAACGAGTCCCTTTCAAATAGTAGTATACTAAGCTGTCATTCTCAGAAATCTCAGGAAATTGTGCCAATTCGCCGTGCTCGCAGCAGCTAAACGAGAAACCGATGTGGAAGTTCTAAGGAAAACCATTGCTTATATAGGCGGGCGCCTAGCTAGTTCCATAGCAGCAGCTCGTCGTGGGTGGCTCCTGTACTGTCGCAGGGCTTTTTTCTTCAAACGAGATTTTCGGAAACCGGTCGGTTTTTTGAAATTCACGAAACAATGAAATACCGTCCGGAAAAATCAAATTGTTTTGAATTTAAATAAGTGAACGAGGTCAAAGAGAAAATGTATGCACACGTGTTAATAACTTGTTGGTGACCTGGTTGTAGGAAGAGCATGCTAATGACAGGAAGTCGCGGGTGCATGTTTGACCCCGAGAAGGACTTCAATAATAGAACTAACTGAAGACGAACTTCAGCAAATGAAAATTCACCGTAATGTCGAGCAGTCAGAATAATTTATTGGGTTTTCTTTTTTACGCAACATGGCACATTAGAGCAAAGTATAGACCAACTGTTCTGCTACTGGTCTATTATTATTTCTTAAATAGTGGTGTCCTTTTCGCATTGCACAACTTGAACTAAATGTGAGTTTATGTTACTATAATATAGTCCCTCCGTTCCAAAATAGATGACCAGTTAGTACAAAGTTGGATCATCTATTTTGGAATGGAGGGAGTACTTGTTTGCTCATAGCTAACATCGATCAGCAGCTGTTGTGCTGGTCATTTGTGCGAGAGAATCTTTCCATGGATAATGCGTTTCAGAATCTAATTTGAGTGTGAGACACCAAGTCATATTTGAACTTCTGTCCATCGGAGAAGATACATGAATGGCGGCCGGTAAGCGAGCATGTGGTACGACCGAATCATTGCTAGCTACTCCCTCCATTCCGATTTACTCGTCGTGGTTTTAGTTCAAATTTGAACTAAAACCACGACGAGTAAATCGGAACGGAGGGAGTAGCTAGCTACTACGAGTACGTACTTATGTTCGGTTATCAAGTGTACATCACTGAACCAATTAACTATCCTAATAAATAAGATTATATATAGGAGTAAGACGTACCATATCATTCTGTTAAATTGATAAAACACTCATGCAAACCAAACATGACAGTATGTATACCACCGAATCTTCTAAATATAACTAGTACAGAACTGTCCTTTGTTCGAGTATTAAAAGGATGACGTTTTTAAATGTTTATTTGACCATTCAACTAGTATGACATTTTCCATTATATTTTTCTACTCAACTAGTACTGGTGCTCGCATTATTTCTGGATTAATTTCATGATTTTCGGTGATGCACTATCAGTGGGAGGAGACGTTTCCGTTGACGACGAGGCGTCTATAGTGAGTTCGTAAATCTCAAGATGATATGCTAGCTCAGTCTCTCGAAGGTGCTCATAGGAGTAGCGTGTGCGTGTGTGCGTTCATAGGGGTGCATATATACGCGTATGTATGAGCACTTGCGTATGTACTGTGTTAAAAAAAAGTACAGAACTAGCCTTGGCACGTCAAAAAAATCGTTACCTAGATATATAATAATAAAGAAAACTGGGTTTCGGTCATCCGTCGCGTCTTTTTACAAAAAAAAAATACCCTGTCTTTTCTGATAATAAACCCGCGGTCCAGATTTAAGTCAAAAAGAACCGTTTTTTAAGTTTACATAATACCCCCTGGATTTTGCGTTAATTAACTCGCGGTCCAAACTTAAGTCACATCGAATCATTTTTGCAGTTTCACGTGAACACCCCTGGTATGATTGTATGTGTCGCAATGTGTGTGTGTGTGTATGTATATAGGAGTATGATTTTCTACAATAGCTTGCCACAAAACTAGTTAACGTTTTTGACGGTGTAAAAGTCTCTAAAAATCCTGAAAGAAATACTGAAGCAACATACCTATAATATAACAAGATTCAACGGAGAGATTGACAAATTATGATTGTATGTGTCGTGGACAAAAAAACAAATAGTTCAGTATATATATATGTCGCAATGAGCTGAAATGATTATTTTTTTGCCGATGACACATAAATGCATATTTTCACAATCGCACCGTTGGATCATCTTGTTACATTATAGTGATGCTCCACTATTTATTTCAATTTTTCATAATATTTACACCGTTAAAAAGCTTAGCGAGCCTTAACTAGTTCTGTGACAAACTGTTGTAGACACAGTTTTACCTATATGACACATTTTCCGTACTCTTGTGAGTATGTACTCCCGTCCTTAATGAATAAGGTATGCAGATCAGAGGAAGATACCTCTTAGCCGTGACTAACAAACCGTGTTAATTAGGAGAATGTTCTAACTAACTCATTTGCATGCGTAGCTACTCCCTAGAAGGTAGGAACCGCTCATTTGCATGTGTAGAACTGTAGATTCTACTAGCTTGCAGTATATGTACTGTTGCTTTGAAATTTTATTTACATACTTTTCAGCCAGGCAACTAGAACTGGAGTGAGTATATACTCCGTTTTCCCAGCAAAAAAGAGAGTATGTACTTCGTTTCAATCAAAAGGTTGATATACTGCTTTTAGAACAGATTGGAAAGTATATACTGCCTCAAAATAAAAGAGTATATACTACTTTATATTGATAAAAAAAATACATATTGCAACCTTGGGGTGTGAATTCTTTTTTAAGACATGTGTACCTTTTTTTAGCCACTCGGCTCAGAATGAACGTGTATGTATTTAGTCTTTTTTGGTGAAAGTACGGGTATACTCCTTTTGTACCAAGTTTACAGGTATATCCGATTATTTTAAGAAAAACAATATGTCCATCTGAGATCCAATTGAAATAATAGATGGTATATACCCATTTTTTTAGTACATCAAGTGAAATGACGGATGGTATATACTGATGTTCCTTTTTGGAGTACATATACTTCCTCTAAATGAAGTAGTATATACCGTCCAATTCAAAAGGTTATACACTAACAAAAATTAGTATGTGCATGTATTGGTCACGCCTGTGTGGATCACTAGCCATGCATGAAGTATTTTAGCCCGCCAGAGCTTCATGTTGAAACTTTGGCCACCAGCCCATCTGCCCATGCACCATCCTGACTGACATGAGTTCTAATGGAGACACGTTCAGAACATCGGTGGACAGCTTCGTGTGTGTTGTCTCCGTCGTCCACCACTGATCGCATGGCATCCCTCCTGTCAATCCTTCTCGCTGAGACAATGCTCATCTCTTACATGGAGTAGCCCAGCTGCACGATTTCTCGAGTGCGATCTGTAACAAGTTGGACAAAAAGGATACGAATTCAAAAAATTAACAAGAGCACATACAACCTCCATGCACCACGACTACTAGTCCACGGAGTGTAACAGCATGCAAGAAACGAATCAACTCA
This sequence comes from Secale cereale, assembly GCA_902687465.1. Classification (NCBI taxonomy): domain Eukaryota; kingdom Viridiplantae; phylum Streptophyta; class Magnoliopsida; order Poales; family Poaceae; genus Secale; species Secale cereale. The sequence continues at coordinate 869,221,748 of LR738713.1, forward strand.
TTGTTGATTGAGATGGATCCCTGAGCATGCTGCCGGTCGAGGCGCACGCTACCGATTCTCGTCTATGCCATCGGAGATCATGTTTGTCAGCACCATGGACGAGCAGCCGCCGGTCGCCGGATGAGGCGCACGTTGCCGGGTCTCGTCGAGCCGGCGGAGGTGGTGTTGATGAGCACCATGGACGAGTTGTTGGTTGATCTGACGGCTTAAACAGGTCAGATAGATCAGTTAGTCTAACAGAAAAAAAACAAAGGGGTAACGTTAAGAGGAAAGGGTCCACGTACCAACGTACGTGAACTCTCGATCAAAACTTATGCGCCCTGATCGGGGGCGCCCAAAAACCAACTCAGTTTTTGGGTCCCCTGTCACCAGCGCTATATAAAAGGATACGGGAGCGAGCTGGCTACCTGCGCGATCACAATTCTCGTACGGTTTACTCTCCTCTCGATATCTCACCCCATCCGATCAGGGGGAGTGCTGCAGCGACGGGAAGACCTAAGTCAGCCGCCGCAGCTGTCCCCGTGCAGTGCCGGTGGCGTCCTGAAGGGATCAGGACGTTGGCGAGATCATCTACTACCTCTACATCACCCATGCATCAGGCCTGCAACGAGCAGGCGATCATGTCCACTCAAGTGACAAGTACAGGAACCCTAAACCCCTTTCTCTGTTCATGGTCATTGGATGATCTAGATGCAATTTGATCTTGTTAATGGCATCCATAGATGCATATTTATTTCCAACAATGGTATCAGTCGCCTATTAAGATTGCATTAGATCCCTCACTGTTGATCAGTAGCTCACTATCATGTTTAGATTAATGTCAAGTTTAGGGTTCATAATCAAGATTCAAAGTTTTAGCCCCTGGTTAGCCCAAATTTGTATGCTACTGCAATTGATGCCCTCTGCAAATTATCATGTTTTAATTCTAATTAGCTACGAATCAGTACTGCCCCTATGTTCATCAATTTTAACTCATCAAAGTTCAGATCTAATGCCCACTTTCATGTTAAGATGATTAAAATTGATCTTGATTTAGTACTGTTTCCGTATGCATCAGCAATTTTATAGGCAGAGGGATACAAGCAAGTCAACAGTAGCATCCCCTCATGTTCTAGAACCCTAGTATTCATCCCCAAATTTCGTACGAACCCTAATTCTGAAATTAGGATTATCTTTTCCAAATTCAAGCACTCATGTACACGATTTGGAGAAAAAAGGAGGAGAATCCTCACCTGATGCGCCGCGTAGCCGCCTTTCCCTTCGGGGCCCGCACTGCGTCCACCGTGGTGCGAGGGCGGAGACGCCGCAACGTCGTCGCCTCCCACCGGAGCGACGCGCGGGATGTTTTCGAGCCGCCGCCGCCGCCCCTCGAATGGACGAGCTCGTCGCCGTCGCGCCTTCATGCTGCGGTGGCCGGCTCCCCTCCTGCCTCCTTGATGTGCCATGTGCACGGACGCCGGGGCCATGCTCGACGGAGAAGCGCACGGGATTCAACCCGCTGCACGGTCCTCCGACGAGCGCAGCCGCCGCGCCGCCATGGCCGGCGCGCTTTCGGGTCGCCGTCGAAGCCGCCGTCGGTCTCTAGCAGACCGTGAGATGCGGGGGAGCGGGGAGGAAATGGCTAGGGTTTCGACCCGCCCGGCGTTTTTGTTCCGGCCGCAAATCGCGCTGGCCGTCCGATTCGATCGGACGGCTAACAGCGACGCGGAGCGCCGACCCGGGCCGGCGGGTGTTAACGGGTCGTTTTCGGCCACGGGCTTCAGCCCAGGTTGTCTTAGCCCAGCGATTTTTTTTTCTTTTCTTTATCTTACATCTAAACTGCTGGGCTGGGCCGTTTTTAACCTTAGTTGTGGGCAACGCTGGGCCAAAATTACGTGGCCATTTTCTGTATATTTTTCCAGTGCGTTTTAAGTTGATAATCATTATGTTCTGCACTGTTTAAAACAAAAAATACCTGCATATATAATGAACACATTATTATTCTAGATAAAATTGAACCAACGAGATATTTTGTTCAGGTTTTTATTATGTGTTTTGCATGTTAAATTTTTTTAGACATCAAAATTAATGATATATATATATATATATATATATATATATATATATATATATATATATATATATATATATATTATTTTTGTTGATGTCTAAATTAAGAGTAAAATGACTTTGATTTTAATTCGGACCAACGTTGTTTTATCATTATGAGTCATCACTTATGATATTTTAATTCCATTTTTTTTCTGCCCAACGGTGTTTTGACGTGGAGTTAAAATTAAATACATGGCATGTCTATTTTATTTTGCCAACGTAAAATTTCATATTCATGTCAATTACTCATAAAACTTTTTCATGTCCATTACAGCTTCCGCTGAGTTTACTGTCGAACCATTGACAGGTAGCAACTTCCCTCGTTGGAAGAACTCGATGGAATTATGCCTAGCCGTCCATCAGTTTGATTATGCTTTACGGGAGGATAAACCCGTGGCTGCCACTGCTGGTGTCACGGGGTATGCTGAATTAAAGAAAGCTTATGATTCCAAGATGGAGATATGGGGAAAATCAAATCACATTGCTATATTTGTGACGAGATCATCCATATCATCTGACATCATTGGGGCACTACCCAAGAAAGATACTCCTAAGGAATTTATGGCAGCCCTGGAGGAGCAATTCAAAGGCTCCGACAAGATTTATGCACAAGAACTTTTTCACAAGCTTCTTGGGAAGTATAATAATGATGGTGATGTCAGGGCTCACATTTTATGGATGGTGAATGCTTGTAACAAATTAAAGGCATTACAGTGTGAGCTCAATGACAATCTCCTTGTCATCATGATCTTGGACTCCCTCCCTGAAGAGTTTAATCAATTTAAGATTAACTATAACTCTCTTAAAGAAAAATGGACAATCGCGGAGATATCTCCAAGGATTGTCGAGGAAGAAGAGAGGATTAAGAGGCAAGGAAAGGATCAAGCTTTTTTTGTTGGCTCCTCCAAGAGAAAACATGATGGAGCAAGCTCTTCTACGCAACAGCCACAAAAGAAGTTATTTAAGAAAAATTCATCAACCTCATCTAAAGGAAAGGAGAAGGTGGACGATAATCCTAAAGACAACAAGTGCAAGTTCTGCAAGAATGAGGGTCATTATCAGAAAGACTGTCCAGAATTCCTCAAATGGTTGATGAAGAAAGGTACTGATGAAATTACTTTCGTTGATGAAATGTTATATGTTGATTACTCTACTACCTCTTGGTGGATTGATTCAGGTGCAACTTCTCACGTTGCTAATTCTATGCAGGACTCAAGTATAATCCAAACCATGGCAAAGGGGGCAAGAAGACTTAAGGTGGCAAATGGAGTCGAAGTTGATGTTGAAGCCATAGGGTCAATCACCTTAGAACTACACACTGGCTTCCGTCTTCATTTAAATAATGTTCTTTATGTCCCTACCTTAAGTAGGAATTTCATTTCTGTCTCTTGCCTAGATGATAACATGTTTGAGAGCAAGTTTGGGAACAAACAATTTGTTTTGAATTATTGCAATAAGAACGTAGGCCTCGGCGTCAGACGAGGCCAATTATATATGTTATCATTGAATGATTCTATCCTGCATGTGAGTGATGTATGTAATATTGAGAAGAAATGGAAGGGTACGAGTACCTCTTTTAGGCCACATTTCGAGGGGGAGAATTGAAAGACTTATTAAAAATGACGTACTCCTTCCATTAGACTTCTCTGATGCAGACAAATGCATTGATTGTATAAAAGGTAAATACACAAAAATGATTAAGAAAGGAGCAATAAGAGCCACGGGTGTCCTTGAACTCATACACACTGACATATGTGGACCCCTTAATGTTAAGTCTATGGATGGTTTTGATTCATTCATTACCTTCACAGACGACTTTTCTCGATACAGATATATTTATCCTATACATGATCGATCGGAAGCTTTGGACAAATTCAAAGTGTTCAAAGCCGAAGTTGTGAACCAACTAAACACTAAAATAAAAGTTGTACGATCAGATCGCGGGGGAGAGTATTATGGCAGGCATGCCCCTTATGGGCAAATTCCAGGACCTTTTGCTAAGTTTCTCTCTGAGAATGGAATTGTTGCCCAGTATTCAATGCCTGGTGAACCTCAACAAAATGGCGTGGCTGAACGCCGAAACCGCACACTTATGGACATGGTGCGAAGCATGCTCAGTCATGCAAGTTTACCAGTCAGCCTATGGATGGAGGCATTAAAAACGGCCGCACATGTGCTAAATCTCGCTCCTACTAAAGCAGCACCGAACACACCTTACGAGATGTGGACGGGAAAGAAATCGAGTTTGAATTACTTACGTGTATGGGGTTGTCCCGCTGAGGCTAGAATTTTCAACCCACAACTTAAGAAATTAGATCCAAAGACAGTTAGTTGTTTCTTCATTGGATACCCTCATAGGGGAAAGGGATATCGTTTCTATTGTCCGGGTCACACCACCAAGTATGTGGAGACTCCACAAGCAGTATTTTTTTAGGATAACGAAGCCATCGAAATAAGGGAGATCAATCTTGAGGATAAACGGGTGTGTGTTCCATCCCCGACTATCCAAGAGATTGTTTTGCCACTGCAAAGTGTAGTGACGTCTCACGCTAATCCTCAATCTAGTACCTCAGGTCCTGAGGCTGATGGTGATCCTGAAACTAATGCCAATCCAGAAGGTGAAGAAGATCACCAGTCGGGTAATGAAGATGACCCTCAGAACAATGATGCTCCTCCACCACCTCCTCCTGTGGGCAGGCCACGTCGTGAGATAAAGAAAACCATATCAGATGATTATATCACATACATGATTGAGGATATGAATGATCTGGGAAAGGTGGAGGATCCAACCTCTTGTAAAGAAGCCATTAAAAGCAAAAATTCGTCCAAGTGGTTGGTTGCCATGGAAGACGAGTTAAAGTCTATGGGCTCAAACGACGTTTGGGACTTAGTAGAGGTTCCCGATGGAGCTAAGAAAGTAGGCTGCAAGTGGGTCTACAAAACCAAGTATGATTCCAAAGGGAATGTCGAACGGTTCAAGGCAGGGCTAGTAGCAAAAGGGTATACATAGAGAGAAGGCATTGATTATAAGCAGACCTTCTCTCCTGTGTCAACCAAGGATTCTTTTAGAATCATAATGGCATTAGTAGCTCATTACGACCTAGAACTACACCAAATGGACGTTAAAACGGCATTTCTGAATGGTGACTTAAAAGAAAACGTTTACATGGCTCAGCCGGAAGGTTTTGTTGTGGAAGGGAAGGAACATTTAGCATGTCGTCTAAAGAAATCAATTTATGGCTTGAAGCAAGCTTCAAGAGAATGGTACCTCAAGTTCGATAAAATTATCAAAACTTTTGGTTTCACCGAAAATGTTGTGGACAACTGCATATATGTTAAGTTTAAAGGCAGTAGGTTCACAATATTAGTCCTATACGTTGATGACATATTGTTGGCATGTAGTGATACGGATACGCTGCATGAGACCAAGAATTTTCTGTCATCCAGTTTTGACATGAAAGATCTTGATGAAGCCTCGTATGTCCTCGGCATCGAGATTCATCGAGATAGGTCCAGAGGAATGTTAGGACTATCACAAAAGGCATACTTTGAGAGAGTGCTGAAGAAATTCAATATGCATAAGTGCTCACCCTCATCTGCTCCTATAGTTAAGGACGATAAATTTGGGACATTTCAATGTCCGAGGAACCAGTATGAAGCTGATCAGATGAAGTCGATTCCTTATGCTTCAGCTGTCGGGAGCATCATGTACGCGCCCAGATTTATGTTTTGTAACCGGGATGCTTGGCAGATACCAATCAAATCCAGGACCGGACCACTGGAAGGCCGCAACGAAAGTCTTGCGTTATATGCCCTTTAGTCCCGGTTCAAGAACCGGGGCAAAAGGCCCTTACTAACCAGGGCAGATGGCCCGTTCTCTACTAGTGTATATAAACATGTGGTCCTGATTATCGAGTTCGGTGTTCGCTTGAGGACAAGCAAGGTCTAAGATTTGGGGAGTTGATAAGTCCATTTTGCATCTTGATTTCCTAATATTATTTATAGTATTTTGGATCAATATTTGACTTTATAATGCAATTATAATGCCTTTTCTCTCTCATTATGGAAGATTTATATGAAAAGGGAAATTGCATACAGTGGAATTCTGGACCTAAAAAGAGCTACAACAGAGTAGCAATTCTTTGGAGCTCCAAATGACCTAAAAATTTATAGAGATTTATTTTGAAATTAATAAAAAGTACTGGAAGAAGAAATACCAGGGGGCCCCACAAGTGAGCCAGAAGCTCACGCGGCGCGCTCCCCTTGGGGAGCACCATATGAGCTTGTGGGCCCAACAACAGGCTTCTGTGGCACAACTTCTCCTATATGAAACAATTTTCCCTAGAAAAAATCAGAAGAAGACTTTCGGGACGAAGCGCCGCCATCTCGAGACGGAACCAAGGCACGAGAACTTTTGCTCTCCGGTGGAGCGATTCTGCTGGGGATACTTCCCTCTGGGAGGGGGAAATTGAAGCCATTGACATCACCAACGATCCTCCCATCATGGGAGAACCAATCTTCATCAACATCTTCACGAGCACCATCTCATCTCCAACCCTAGTTCCTCTCTTGTATTCAATCTTTGTCTCAAAACCTCAGATTGGTACCTGTGGGTTCCTAGTAGTGTTGATTACATCTTGTAGTTGATGCTACTAGGTTTATTTGGAGGAAGATTATATGTTCAGATCCTTAATAAGATACTATACTCATGTGATCTTGAACATGAACATGATTTTTGAGTAGTTTCATTTGTTCTTGAGGACATGGGACAAGTCTTGTTATGAGTAATTATGTGAAGTTGGTATTTCGTTCAATATTTTGATGATATGTATGTTGTCCTTCCTCTACAGGTGTCGTGTGAGCGTCGACTACATGACACATGACCATGCTTGGGCCTAGGAAAAGGAATTGGGGAGTAGTAAGTAGATGATGGGTTGAAAAAGTGAAAGAAGCTTAAACCCTATTTATGCGTTATTCTGTAAGGGGCTAGGGATGGCAGTTTTGCCCATGGGTATGGGTACCCGCGGGTACCCTACCCGAAAATAGTGGGCATGGGTGAGACTTTTTACCATTTCACACCCATGGGTATGGGTATCCATACTCGCAAAAAGCATGGGTAGGGTATGGGTATGAAATTATACCCATGGGTAACCCAATGGATACCCAAAAAATAAATAAATAAATAAAACCATGTAATATGTGAGTAAATAATTATCTTGAGTTCTTAACTAGCCCACGGACCATAGGCCCATAGCCAGCCATCGACCCAGACCCCTCGTATACCTAAAGTACTTATCTTCTCTACTTTTCCTTGACTTCGGAAGATGAAGCAATCAAGAGCCGGGTTACTGAATCCTCATCGATTCATCCCAAACCAAGGCTATATATTGTACCCACCAAATGGGTACCTGAATTTAGACCTTTTTCTCATCTTAATTTTCTCATGTTAATCCTATATATTATACCCACCGGATACCCATTGGGTATAGGATACCCGATGGGTATGGGCATGGGTACCAATTTGCGCCCATGGATAGTGAAGTGGGTGGGTATAGAAAAAAGATTTGGGTATGGGTTTGGATAGAAAAGTGTCGTACCCGCACATACCCTACCCATTGCCATCCCTATAAGGGGCTGATTTGGATCCACATGTTTCATGTTGTGCTTAGATTTATCCTAATTCTTCTTTCGTAGCTGCGGATGCTTGCGAGCGAGGGTAATCATAAGTTGGTTGCGTGATCAAGTAAGAACATCACCCTAGCACTGATCCACCCACATATCAAATTAACAAAGTAGTGAAGATGATTGAACTAAACATTATGAACGTGACTAGACGAGAATTACCATGTGTCCTTAAGAACGCTTTGCTTAGTATAACAAGTACTAGCAGCTTGTGCTTTGCTAAAAAAAAGGATTGAGCCACCTTGCAGCACCTTTGTTACTATTATTACTTGCTACTTGTTACGAATTACCTTGCTATAAAACTAGTTGTTACTACTATTTATAGCACTTGGATAGAATACCTCACTGAAAACCGTTTGACATTTTCATCTGCTCCTCGTTTGGTTCGACATCCTTACTTATCAAAGGACTACAATTGATCACCTATACCCGCGGGTCATAGAGACCAAGTCAAATACTCCCTCCATTCCCTTATACAAGGCCACAAACTCAAATTACAGGTAACAAGGTAAAATTTAATGACTGCTTTAAAAGTCCACTTTTCTTTTTCTTAACTATGATCATTAATACATCCACATGCATGCATGGAAGGAATTTGAAGGAAGTAGCACAGTGCCATTATGACTACATGCATGCAAGTATTAAAATAGTTGCTAGTACGAGAAAACATCATTAATTTTTGCCTCGATTACAGTTAGCGGCCTTGTATAGATGCAAATTGTATTTTTCATAGTGGCCTTGTATAAGGGAATGGAGAGAGTATACAACCTGGAGGTCTAGTGAAGCCCATGACTTAAGCGAGGCTTGAAGACCCAAATATAGGCTGAAGACCTCGATGCAGTTTGCTAGAGTAAGTGTCCCTTTGAGCGCCAACTCCTCGAACTGATGACATTGAACTAACTGCCACGACCATCATCATCAAAACATACATTACGAAGCATTCAAGAATAGTGTTACGCTTCTGCGCCACCATACATTGATGCTTTTGTAACAGTGGTGTTTTGATACTTACTATTTGTTTCATTTAGACAGATTCAATATACCTGAGCATAAGTAAGTCTTTACCTCCACATATCGCGGCCGAACACTGTGTCAATCTCATTCTAAGATTTTAAATGTTGCATCCGTCACACTTTCTCACGTTGGCTGCTAGTCCTATGGATAGCCTAAGGAACAATCCTCGACAGTTTCCGAGTGCGATTGCGTGGAAACCAATAGTTTGATTTTGATGAGTTGTGGTGAACTAAACTATATATTGTATGAACTAGTATTTCTATGTTTGAAATTTTGTTTAAATAATTTGTTTCTTAGAAATTACCATGCAATATTTTTTTCAGCTAGAATAAAAATGTGAAGAAATAAATGAAAATTAGCGAAAATAGAGAAATTATAATCCATTTGGGGGTTCACTTGGGGGACATCCGCCCCGATTCGTTCAGATCTTGTGTTTAGACGTCCACAAACGAACAAAATATGGGGCTGTGTGTACATAATAACGGGAGCACAATTGAGATGATCTGACGGCGCAATAATTTTGTGTTGACTAATGACTTCACAAGGTACCCCGCGGATTTTAGAGGTGGCAATCCTATATATCTATGTCGGAGTATAAATTAATCTTCAGCCATCACAATCTAACAAATGGAGGTTTCATATGTTTTTTAGCGGTACCGTAAAAATGCTAATCACAAATGCAAATTTGATTTAAAAAAAAACAATCGCCACAGAGAAATAGAAACAAAGAAGAGAACGCACGAGCACGATACGTACCCAACATGTTATCTGAAAATTCAGACTGAACTTCACTGTTTACCTCCAATTTGTACATTCACGGGACCAGTTAACCCATTTCATGAACATTCGTCTAGATTACCCTCTTTTAATAAGTTTGTACAATGTTTCTCTCATGGGTGTCGATTGTAAGATGTGTGCGGCGATGATCGCGGTTAGAGGATAGGACAAGGATGGCGAGGAGTGGAACACAAGGAGAAGAGAAGGCTAGACATGATTGTCGATCCTGTCCTGAGATCTTTACACATTGTTGTAAAAGTATCTACCTAACATGCAGTTCATATCTAATAATAGGCAAAATGCTAAAATGGAGTGAAATTGGGTACAAAGTTTTTTAGATGGGATACATCGATACAACATCCGCTAAATCGGTAAATACGTGTCACAAATGCACAATTAACTTGTAAAAAGTGTAATTCACTCAAAAATTTATTACACACGCCATGCTATTACACGCACGGTCTACTGATTATTGATCAAATTAAATGGAAGTATAATACAAATAATAATTCAGCATTATCACAACAAAACGGAAGCAATTCCTTAGATATGAGTATATGACACATAGTGCTGGACGTGGTCAAGCCGTGGGGTAGAAGGGTGACGTGGCGAGGCCACATGTTCCCGTGGACGAGGGCACGTCCTTCGCGAGGTAGACATATCCTTGTTCACCCCAGTCGTTGCTCCACGAGTTCTTGGCAATCCAGTACTTGTTTCCCTCGCCGGGACCCTCGCAGTAGCCGACGATGGTGACGGCGTGGTTCACATTGGCGGAGCAGGGGCCACGATAGATGCCGCCGGAGTAGAACTGGAACTCAAAAGCGCTGGCGTCAATGTACACCGTCACGGGCTGCATGGCCACGGCGATCGCCAGCTGACCTTCGTTGTTGGGTGGCACGGCCTTGAAGCCCTTGACGGAAGCCTGGTGGTCGAACAGCAGCTTGTCCACGTCGCACTTTCCCTGGAATCCGGCGTATGGGTACCTCTCCTCCGACGTGATGCCACCACGGGTGGCCACGAGGGCCATAGCCGAGTCTGAGTGGCCGCCGCCGCAGCCGCTGCTCCGTGTGTCGCAATCCACAAGTACCTGCTCGGACAGCGACACCAGCTCCCCTGTCCTAATCTTGTTCATGCCTTCGATCGCCGCCACCGCCGCGAACGCCCAGCATGATCCTGCCATATTACAATTTTATCCATCCGCACAACACGAGTAATTGAGCAACCATGACCATGCATGCATATATATAACTAAATCTGCTAGTAGAAAGTATAGCTTGACCACTTACCACAAGTGCCTTGATTCTTGACGCCGGTGACAGCGCCGCTGGAGCGCCAGTCAACGCAGCACGGCTTGAAGGAGTGGTAGGGGAGGTAGGTGGGTGACGTGGCATTGACGCTGGTGGTGTTGAGCCCGGTGAACTGCTGGATGACCTCCCTGGGGCTGAGGTCGCCGAACCTGTTCATACGGACCCCGCCTGAGACACCGACCTGAAACGCGTTTGGTCGGAACCCGCGACCGACGACGGTGCCAGGATTCTGTTGGTCGAATTGGCCGATGGCGTTGGTGTTGTTCTTGAAGACTTGGAACCGCATCTCCTCCTCCTGCTGGCACGAGTAGTGCTTTGAGTACTTGGTCACCCACTTGGAGAACCTCTCCCTCACCTCGGACTCCGGCAGCTCAAACGGCGGGGGCGGCGGCGGCGGGTAATTTGCCGCTGCCTGCAGAAAAGTGGTGAGGCACAAGAGTAGGACAAGGTAAGGCGTGGAGGAAGCCATGTTGATTAGCTCAGGTTGTATCCTTGTCTGGAATACATGCACCGGAACTCATGCTTATATAGGCGGGCGCCTAGCTAGGTCCATCGCAGCATCTCCTCGTGGGTGGCTGCTATACTGTCGCATTTTTCCTTTTCTTTTTCGGAACGAGATTTTCTATTTCTCGCAACATGGCACATTAGAACAAAATATACACCAACTCTTCTGCTAGTGGTCTATTATTATTTCTTAAATAATGTTTTTGTCCTTTTCGCATTGCACAACTTGCACTAAATGTGAGTTTATATGTTACTTATACCTAACATCGATCAGCTGCTGTGCTAGTCATTTGTGCGAGAGAATCTTTCCATGGATAATGCGTTTCAGAAACTAATTTGAGTGTGAGACACCAAGTCGTATTTGAACTTCTGTCCATCGGAGAAGAAACACATGCTTGGCGGCCGGTAAGCGAGCATGTGGTACGACCGAATCATTGCTAGCTAGCTAGTACGAGTACATACTTAAATTCGGTTATCGAGTGCACATCAGTGAGCCAGTTAACCACTACTGGAATTACTCCCGACGCCGAGTGCCGAAAAACACTCGGCAGAGGGCCAAACATACTCGGCAATGACCACCCGGCTAGAAGAAACTGGGAAGCAATGTAATTGTTCACTCTTATCTTATTAACAAACTGCCTATAAACTAGTTCTAAATAATCTGCATCTCAATCATCTTCAGAGAAGAAACATGCTTGCGGTACGCGAGCATGTATCATTGCTAGCTAGCTAGTTCTTATCTTCGGTTATGAAGTGGACATCACTGAGCCAATTAACTAACCTGATAAATTAAATTATATATACGACGTACCCTATCAATCCGTTAAATTGGTAAATACTCATGCAAACCAAACATGACAGTATGTATACCACCTAATCTTTTTTGCACCATTCCAATTTTTAGCAGTGGTTGCTGCCAGTTGCCTGCCGTTGCAGTACTATAAATGATGACATTTGTAATGTCTACTTGACCTTTAAAAACAGTATCACTTTTTCCATATTATACTCTTCTAAAAATAACTACCTTACTGGCCTTTGTTAAAGTATTTAAAGATGACGTTTTGAATGTTTACTTGATCATTCAAATAGTATGACGCTTTCCATTGTATTCTTTGACATGACTAGTACAGAACTGGCTTGCACGTTAAAAAAATTTCTTCCTACACAGTTTTGACAACGTTTTCGGCAGGTTTAGAGAAAGCACACGGGGTAAGCGAGCATGTGGTAGTACTTATATTCCGTTGTCAAGTGGCCCCAATAATCATTAAAAAATCTTATAAATTACATATACCAATGTATCAATCTGTTAAAATGATGAAGTGTTGCCTATCAAACATACAAGCATATATACCACCTAATGTTTTCTGAACCACTAATTGCAAATTTTAGCAACGATTGCCACCAGTTGCTGGTCGTTCTAATCTCATCAGAGTCAGTTCCCTCGTCTTTGTTTCTGCTCTGCCTGTCCTGCCAAATAATCCGTACCTCGCCTGCACGAGCATCGGTTGTGCGCGGCGAACCTTGCCTTAGCTGTCGCAACGCTCTCATGCATGGGAAGTGTGGGCTGCTGCACGGCGAGGTGGTCTTCTTTCTCCTCCTTGTGAGACACAATCCAAATGTTGGTGAAAGGAACTCCGCCTACTGCTGGCTCCTGATGTCGAGAAATTAGATCTCGGACTTCAGTCAGTACGATCAAGGCCTGGGTTTGCCGGAGATACGCAAGTAGTGACCCAAACAAGTATGATCAAGGCTGCCCTGAGCTCAATGCGATGACGAGGAAGGAGATTGATACGGTAGCACCCAAACAAGTATGATGAGCTAAACGCCTAGCAGTAGCGCGGACCGGAGCGCGCTAGTACTATCCCACATAGCAGTAGCGTGTGGGGACGCCGAGCGCTACTACTGCACCTCCCTAGCAGTAGCGCATGGATGCCACCCAGCGCTACTACTACACCTCCCTAGCAGTAGAGCCTGGTCGGCTCCCCGCGCTAGTGGTAAAATTTCTTATTGTTTGTCTTCTGCGTATTGACGTTGTATTTGTACATGTTTTATATAATAGTCTCATCATATGATTTAATGATCATGATGAGTTTGGATTAGTAGTATTTTCGATCTACACCATGTTGCCTCCATTTGAATCTAATCCACGTTTATTTCACCCACATATATATATATATATATATATATATATGGTGGGTCTATTCTAATAACACCTATTAAGAGTCTTATTCTGCTAACACTAGCATATTCTGCTAACACCATCGAGCTGACCCGCAGCTAGAAACTAACCCCGCAAAACAAACAAACCGAACTGCACCGGACAAAAAAATACCCCACACCCCACCTTATCCTCGCACTCTTCCCACGACCCGAGCCAGCCACCTCCCTCCTAGCGTCGTGCCCCACCTCCCTCCCCGCTCTAGCGCACCTCCCTCTCCGCCTTCTACGACGCGGCGAGCCCCTACCCTCCCCACCTTTTCTGGCGACGCCGCCCACCACCACCTCCCTTCCCGCGGTGCTCCACTGAAGTGTACATCTATCATTGCTAGCTAGCTAGTTCTTAGCTTCGGTTATGAAGTGTACATCACTGAGCCAATAATCAATCCGTTAAATTGGTAAAATAGTCATGCAAACCAAACATGACAGGACGTATACAACCTAATCTTTTTGCACCATTGCAATTTTTGGCAGTGGTTGCTGCCAGTTGCCTGCCGTTGCAGTACTATAAATGATGACATTTGTAATGTCTACTTGACCTTTACTAGTTAGTGTGCACGTGCAATGCACGTCTCAATCGTAAAACATGTGATATGTACATAGTGTAGAATACAAATAAATGTTGCAAAAAATATAAATAAAATCAATACACAATGTTTGGTGTCGCTCAAATTCTATTTTCATAGTAGTTATGTTGCTGCATAGAGTAATTGCAGGAAAAATATTATTATTTAACTAAAATCAGCAATTATTATTTAATAATGTAGTAATATAGTCATTTAGTGCAGTCTTGTTTTCGAGTGTAGCCAGGAAAAATTCATATAAACTGCCTTACAATGCAATTGCTTTGTTCAATATGCTTACCTCTTGAATCTTATTTTTCTACGAAAGCCAATTCTACATCTGCATAAGAAAACATATATTAGTACCAATTTTGGTTATGTGGACTACCAAAATTATATATTAGTACTAATTTGGATTAGCAGTATATAGCTTCTTATTATGGATAACAGAAAATAGAAGATGATATGTGACTACAGTGACTTATATATGTTCAGAAATAGAAGATTATGTAAAAGGACAAAAGATACTTGAAATCCAATAATCATCACGATAGAAAGTACTTATCCGGTATCGGATAAAAGGGCTAAAAGAAATCCAATAATCATCAGGATACAAAGTATTTTTCCGGTTTCAGATAAAAGGGCTAAAAGAAATCTAATAATCATCACGATACAAAGTATTTATCCGGTTTCGTATATGTTTACACGTTGGTAACCTGATTAACTTACAAAGCTATATCATAGTCTGTACGTACAGAAGCTGAAATGGGAATGAACAAAAATAAAGATGAAAGGAAAGGAATTCTACGGCATTTGTTAAGTGTAACCTTATCAAGCTTTCAGGCAGGTCAGCTTCTAAATCGCAAAAACATGAGGAAACCTCAAATAAGACTTCAAGCAATGATGTAGGGAACGATGCCATCATGTTTATACGACAGATACCTGACACGTGCCAGTGTTTCGGACCCATATTCCCCCCAAGAATTTTTCACAATACAGTAATTACTGCCACCTTCAGACCGATATCACACAATTAGAACTGAGTGATCAAGAGACGTTGGGCATGGACCATCGAAGGAAATAATGGAAGTCAAGTAGAAGGTGTGGTAAAATTATATTAAATAAGTTAGTGAGAACACAATTGCATTCAAACATGGGAGTATAGCTGAAATACTTCAAGTATATCTTGTATCAAGGCCCTTCAGTAAAAGGACACAATACAAGTCCAAAGGAGTGATCTTCTTGGAAACAGAGACTTGCATCTTCACTTCTTTGGTATCACTCTTGATCTAGTTTTGTTATATCACAAGTGACAGCAAACACATCATCTCTTCAAAGAAAATAAATTATGTTTGTAATCAGAAATTAATAAAAAATACGAACTGGTGAAAATTAGTGTGAAAGTAATCAGGACATGTTTTTACCCTGTAATGTTGCGGGAACATGAGCATCAGAGTGCTGAGCCCACTTATGAGAACACCACACCATATCAGAATTTTAAGGTGCATGTTCAAAGTAAAAAAAAAGTTCCAATGACTGAAACAGATAAGCAACCACCGAACCTGGGTAGATAAAATTACAACTTTAACTGACAGTTTCCTACCACAAACTAATATTTCAAATTATATTTGCTTTATAGTATCACAACATCTGCAATATCACGAAACGACTAAATAGCCGAATCCAGGTAGCCCGCTAATTCAGTTTAAAATGCAACATATGTGGCAGAAGGTCTAGTGTCGCATGCAAATTGTACACATCAGTACATTAGCGCACATGCAAGAACTGTCTTGTAGGAGGAAAGAGTGGGCCTAACTGATAACCCTGAAATTAGCTGCATGCCATGGTGATATATTTTCTTTATTTTTTCAAAACATATCAAGAACTATGAAGCGCATGTGCCATACCTCAGGAATAAGAATCTGATCAACATCTATGCTGTCAATAAGAGAGGTCCCGGGTCCATTTGAGAGATTGTTCTGTCCGACGCTAGTCATAAATTGCTCCTGCAACAACAAGCATTGCCTTGGGCCACTCATCCTCTCCCAAGGATGACCCTGTCAAGCCAGTGAGCTGCAAACACACAAATATATAATGCCACGAACGCCTGTCAAGGGTAAGAGCAGCGTCCACAAACATCGCATTCTCCGTGGAGGTTGGATGTGTGAGAGCCGACCGGCTGCGTGCAGTGGGTGGGAATCGGATTCGGCGCGTCGTCCAGGTTCTCGGCTACTGCCAGATCCGACAATACCGCCCGCTGCTCAGCACCGTCCTCCGCCGTGCGCTTTGGCGGCGCCCTCTGGGGCACCAGCTGTTGGCCCAGCGCTCGCCCTCGTGACGATGGCCATGGCTTCGTTGGAGTCGCACTCGGCCATGGCCCGCACTGCAGGAGCAACCCCGTCCGGGTGCAGCTTTGCCTTGGCATCTCTAACCGCGGCGACCGCGGCTCTCGTCGGCGGCAGAAACCGCCCACGCCAGACGCATGGCGGCGCTAGTGAAGAGCGACCGGACCTTATCTCCCGCCGCAACACATGGCGCGGCGACGCTCCCTGGCCGCAGCACTTGGCCAAGCGCACAGCAGCGACAGCTGATGCAGCCCCTCCCTCTGGCAGCGCACGGCACGAACGCGTTTGACAACGGCCTCGCCTAGGATGACACCGTAGGAGCGGCCAAAGCTGCCAAGTCGGGGACAGTGGTGGGGATGCGGAAGGAGGCGCCGTGGTCGCAGCTCGCAGGAGAGATTAAGGGGCGCCGACGGCTGTGGCGTATGAGCTCGGCGCAGCGGGAAGGGCGGCGGCGCTCGGAGAACAAGTGGAGGCGACGACTTGTGACTTGTGAGAGGAGGCTGGGTTCGCGGGCGGCGCGCGACGGCCGCTGCGGAGCCAGCGGAGGGAGAATGTGCGATGCACATCGAAAGTGATGGAGGGATTAGCGGAAAGATGGGTTATAGTGGATTAGCAGACGCAGTTGGCAGAGTTTCGTCCGCCCCGCAAATTGCTAAATGTACTTTTGGTCAGGGTTAATTATCATTTTAATGGTTAGATCGAAATAAGTGGATATAATCCTGCGGCTCTAATTGCTTTGTGTGTCGTGTGTACATTAGGCGGAGTGCACTTAGGAAAGATAAAGTTTGCTTGTTTAATAGTAGTATAGAAAAACAGTATCACCTTTCCCATATTATACTCTTCTAAACATAACTACATAACTGGAATTTGTTCGAGTATTTAAAGATGACGTTTTGAATGTTTACTTGATCATTCAAATAGTATGAACTTTTCCATTGTATTCTTTTACATGGCCTTGCACCTACAAAAAATTCTTTCTACCACAGTTTTGACAGCGTGTTTGGCAGGTTTAGAGAGTCTTCCCAGAATATTGTGTGGCTACTGGCGTCTCCCCTCACCAAGTATCTTCCCAGAATCTAGTCATGTTACCATTCCCAATGATAAATTTGGTTCTATGGAAGAAGGCAGCTCTCATTCTCATTAACCCCTTCCATAAATGAGAGTTGGGTCTGATAGCAACCTGGGCCAGAGTCTTAGAATGTAGATACTTATTCCGCAAAATTTACACCCACATTCTTTCGGTCTCAACAGAAAGCCTGTACAACCATTTGCTAAGCAAGCATCTATTTTAGACCTCTAAGTTCCAAATCCCTACCCCACCCTGATCCTTCAGCCTATAGATAATATCCTACTTGGAAAGTCTGTTTTTAGTCTTGTTTTCTTTGCATTGCCAGAAAAATTGTGTCGATAGAAGTCTAACATGTTCCGTACCCCTGCAGGCACTTTGAAGAAAGATAGTAGGAACATCGGCATGCTTGTCAACACTGAGTTGATTAGAACAAGCCGTCCACCATAAGAAATAAGCTTACACTTTCAGCAACCTAGTTTTTTTTCTTTCAAATCAATCTTCAATGTATTTTCATTCCTTATTGGATAACTTACGATCATGAATTGGTATATCTAAATATGTAAATAGTAGGGAGCCCAATTCACATCCAAACAATTGTGTGTAAGCATCTTGTTTTTCTTTGACTCTCTCAAAACAGAACAATTCACTTTTGTTAAAATTGATCTTCAATCACGAACCTAATAAATAAATTAATATACGACCATATCAATCCGTCAAATTGATGAAGTCATGCCAACCAAACATGACAGCATGTATACAACCTAATATTTTTTTCCACCACTACAATTTTTAGCTATATGGCACACGGGCGCCAAATATTGCGGTCCGTTAGTAAATTACATATACGACCGCATCAATACCGTATCAATCAGTTTAATTGATGAAGTCATGGCAACCATGCATGCTAGCAGTCGCCTATCGTTTCAAATTAGATCGGTGGCCGTTGTGAATGACTACGTGCATGTTCACTTGACCTTTCAAACGAGTCCCTTTCAAATAGTAGTATACTAAGCTGTCATTCTCAGAAATCTCAGGAAATTGTGCCAATTCGCCGTGCTCGCAGCAGCTAAACGAGAAACCGATGTGGAAGTTCTAAGGAAAACCATTGCTTACATAGGCGGGCGCCTAGCTAGTTCCATAGCAGCAGCTCGTCGTGGGTGGCTCCTGTACTGTCGCAGGTTTTTTTTCTTCAAACGAGATTTTCGGAAACCGGCCGGTTTTTTTAAATTCGTGAAACAATGAAATACCGTCCGGAAAAATCAAATTGTTTTTAATTTAAATAAGTGAACGAGGTCAAAGAGAAAATGTATGCACACGTGTTAATAACTTGTTGGTGACCTGGTTGTAGGAAGAGCATGCTAATGACAGGAAGTCGCGGGTGCATGTTTGATCCCGAGAAGGACTTCAATAATAGAACTAACTGAAGACGAACTTCAGCAAATGAAAATTCACCGTAATGTCGAGCAGTCAGAATAATTTATTGGGTTTTCTTTTTTACGCAACATGGCACATTAGAGCAAAGTATAGACCAACTGTTCTGCTACCGGTCTATTATTATTTCTTAAATAGTGGTGTCCTTTTCGCATTGCACAACTTGAACTAAATGTGAGTTTATGTTACTATAATATACTCCCTCCGTTTCAAAATAGATGATCAGTTAGTACAAAGTTGGATCATCTATTTTGGAATGGAGGAAGTACTTGTTTGCTCATAGCTAACATCGATCAGCAGCTGCTGTGCTGGTCATTTGTGCGAGAGAATCTTTCCATGGATAATGCGTTTCAGAAACTAATTTGAGTGTGAGACACCAAGTCATATTTGAACTTCTGTCCATCGGACAAGATACATGAATGGCGGCCGGTAAGCGAGCATGTGGTACAACCGAATCATTGCTAGCTAGCTAGCTACTACGAGTACGTACTTATGTTCGGTTATCAAGTGTACATCACTGAACCAATTAACTATCCTAATAAATAAGATTATATATAGGAGTAAGACGTACCATATCATTCTGTTAAATTGATAAAACACTCATGCAAACCAAACATGACAGTATGTATACCACCGAATCTTCTAAATATAACTAGTACAGAACTGTCCTTTGTTCGAGTATTAAAAGGATGACGTTTTTAAATGTTTATTTGACCATTCAACCAGTATGACATTTTCCATTATATTTTTCTACTCAACTAGTACTGGTGCTCGCATTATTTCTGGATTAATTTCATGATTTTCGGTGATGCACTATCAGTGGGAGGAGACGTTTCCGTTGACGACGAGGCGTCTATAATGAGTTCGTAAATCTCAAGATGATATGCTGGCTCAGTCTCTCGAAGGTGCTCATAGGAGTAGGGTGTGCATGTGTGCGTTCATAGGGGTGAGTATATACGCGTATGTATGAGCACTTGCGTATGTACTGTGTTCAAAAAAAGTACAGAACTAGCCTTGGCACGTCAAGAAAATCGTTACCTAGATATATAATAATAAAGAAAACTGGGTTTCGGTCATCCGTCGCGTCTTTTTACAAAAAAAATACCTTGTCTTTTCTGATAATAAACCCGCGGTCCAGATTTAAGTCAAAAAGAACCGTTTTTTTAAGTTTACATAATACCCCCTGGATTTTGCGTTAATTAACCCGCGGTCCAAACTTAAGTCACAGCGAATCGTTTTTTGCAGTTTCACGTAAACACCCCTGGTATCTACATAATTATAATTATAATTATATATGTGTGTGTGTGTGTGTGTGTGTGTGTGTGTGTGTATGTATATAGGAGTATGATTTTCTACAATAGCTTGCCACAGAACTAGTTAACATTTTCGACGGTGTAAAAGTCTCTAAAAATCCTGAAAGAAATACTGAAGCAACATACCTATAATATAACAAGATTCAACGGAGAGATTGACAAATTATGATTGTATGTGTGGTGGACAAAAAAACAAATAGTTCAGTATATATATATGTCGCAATGAGCTGAAATGATTATTTTTTTGCCGATGACACATAAATGAATATTTTCACAATCGCACTGTAGATTCTACTAGCTTGCAGTATATGTACTATTGCTTTGAAATTTTATTTACATACTTTTCAGCCAGGCAACTAGAACTGGAGTGAGTATATACTCCTTTTTCCCAGCAAAAAAGAGAGTATGTACTTCGTTTCAATCAAAAGGTTGATATACTGCTTTAAGAACAGATTGGAAAGTATATACTGCCTCATAATAAGAGAGTATATACTACTTTATATTGATAAAAAAATACATATTGCAACCTTGGGGTGTGAATTCTTTTTTAAGACATGTGTACCTTTTTGTAGCCACTCGGCTCAGAATGAACGTGTATGTATTTAGTCTTTTTTGGTGAAAGTACGGGTATACTCCTTTTGTACCAAGTTTACAGGTATATCCAATTATTTTAAGAAAAACAATATGTCCATCTGAGATCCAATTGAAATAATAGATGGTATATACCCATTTTTTTAGTACATCAAGTGAAATGACGGATGGTATATACTGATGTTCCTTTATGGAGTACATATACTTCCTCTAAATGAAGTAGTATATACCGTCCAATTCAAAAGGTTATACACTAACAAAAATTAGTATGTGCATGTATTGGTCACGCCTGTGTGGATCACTAGCCATGCATGAAGTATTTTAGCCCGCCAGAGCTTCATATTGAAACTTTGGCCACCAGCCCATCTGCCTATGCACCATCCTGACTGACATGAGTTCTAATGGAGACACGTTCAGAACATCGGTGGACAGCTTCATGTGTGTTGTCTCCGTCGTCCACCACTGATCGCATGGCATCCCTCCTGTCAATCCTTCTCGCTGAGACAATGCTCATCTCTTACATGGAGTAGCCCAGCTGCACGATTTCTCGAGTGCGATCTGTAACAAGTTGGACAAAAAGGATACGAATTCAAAAAATTAACAAGAGCACATACAACCTCCGCGCACCACGACTACTAGTCCACGGAGTGTAACAACATGCAAGAAACGAATCAACTCATTGTTGATTGAGATGGATCCCTGAGCATGCTGCCGGTCGAGGCGCACGCTACCGATTCTCGTCTATGCCATCAGAGATCATGTTTGTGAGCACCATGGACGAGCAGCCGCCGGTCGCCGGATGAGGCGCACGTTGCCGGGTCTCGTCAAGCCGGCGGAGGTGGTGTTGATGAGCACCATGGACGAGTTGTTGGCTGATCTGACGGCTTAAACAGGCCAGATAGATCAGTTAGTCTAACAGAAAAAAAAAACAAAGGGGTAACGTTAAGAGGAAAGGGTCCACGTACCAACGTACATGAACTCTCGATCAAAACTTATGCGCCCTGATCGGGGGCGCCCAAAAACCAACTCAGGTTTTGGGTCCCCTGTCGCCAGCGCTATATAAAAGGATACGGGAGCGAGCTGGCTACGTGCGCGATCACAATTCTCGTACGGTTTACTCTCCTCTCGATATCTCACCCCATCCGATCAGGGGGAGTGCTGCAGCGACGGGAAGACCTAAGCCAGCCGCCGCAGCTGTCCCCGTGCAGTGTCGGCGGCGTCCTGAAGGGATCAGGACGTTGACGAGATCATCTACTACCTCTACATCACCCCTGCATCACGCCTGCAACGAGCAGGCGATCATGTCCACTCCAGTGACAAGTACAGGAACCCTAAACCCCTCTCTCTGTTCATGGTCATTAGGTGATCTAGATGCAATTTGACCTTGTTAATGGCATCCATAGATGCATATTTATTTCCAACAATGGTATCAGTCGCCTATTAAGATTGCATTAGATCCCTCACTGTTGATCAGTAGATCACTATCATGTTTAGATTAATGTCAAGTTTAGGGTTCATAATCAAGATTCAAAGTTTTAGCCCCTGGTTAGCCCAAATTTGTATGCTACTGCAATTGATGCCCTCTGCAAATTATCATGTTTTAATTCTAATTAGCTACGAATCAGTACTGCCCCTATGTTCATCAATTTTAACTCATCTAAGTTCAGATCTAATGCTCACTTTCATGTTAAGATGATTAAAATTGATCATGATTTAGTACTGTTTCCGTATGCATCAGCAATTTTATAGGCAGAGGGATACAAGCAAGTCAACAGTAGCATCCCCTCATGTTCTAGAACCCTAGTATTCATCCCCAAATTTCGTACGAACCCTAATTCTGAAATTAGGATTATCTTTTCCAAATTCAAGCACTCATGTACACGATTTGGAGAATAAAGGAGGAGAATCCTCACCTGATGCGCCGCGTAGCCGCCTTTTCCTTCGGGGCCCGCACTGCGTCCACCGTGGTGCGAGGGCAGAGACGCCGCGACGCCGTCGCCTCCCAACGGAGCGACGCGCGTGATATTTTCGAGCCGCCGCCGCCGCCCCTCGAATGGACGAGCTCGTCGCCGTCGCGCCTTCATGCTGCGGTGGCCGGCTCCCCTCCTGCCTCCTTGATGTGCCATGTGCACGGACGCCGGGGCCACGCTCGACGGAGAAGCGCACGGGATTCAACTCGCTGCACGCTCCTCCGGCGAGCGCAGCCGCCGCGCCGCCATGGCCGGCGCGCTTTCGGGTCGCCGTCGAAGCCGCCGTCGGTCTCTAGCAGACCGCGAGATGCGGGGGAGCAGGGAGGAAATGGCTAGGGTTTCGACCCGCCCGGCGTTTTTGTTCCGGCCGCAAATCGCGCTGGCTGTCCGATTCGATCGGACGGCTAACAGCGACGCGGAGCGCCGACCCAGGCCGGCGGGTGTTAACGGGTCGTTTTCGGCCACGGGCTTCAGCCCAGGTTGTCTTAGCCCAGCGATTTTTTGTTTTTTCTTTTCTTTATCTTACGTCTAAACTGCTGGGCTGAGCCGTTTTTAACCTTAGTTGTGGGCAACGCTGGGCCAAAATTACGTGGCCATTTTCTGTATATTTTTCCAGTGCGTTTTAAGTTGATAATCATTATGTTCTGCACTTTTTAAACAGAAAATGCCTGCATATATAATGAACACATTATTATTCTGGATAAAATTGAACCAACGAGATATTTTGTTCAGGTTTTTATTATGTGTTTTGCATGTTTTATTTTTTTATGTTGATGTCTAAATTAAGAATAAAATGACTTTGATTTTAATTCGGACCAACGTTGTTTTATCATTATGAGTCATCACTTATGATATTTTAATTCCATGTTTTTTCTGCCCAACGGTGTTTTGACGTGGAGTTAAAATTAAATACATGGCATGTCTATTTTATTTTGCCAACGTGAAATTTCATATTCATGTCAATTACTCATAAATTTTTTTCATGTCCATTACAGCTTCCGCTGCGTTTACTGTCGAACCATTGACAGGTAGCAACTTCCTTCGTTGGAAGAACTTGATGGAATTATGCCTAGCCGTCCATCAGTTTGATTATGCTTTACGGGAGGATAAACCCGTGGCTCCCACTGCTGGTGTCACGGGGTATGCTGAATTAAAGAAAGCTTATGATTCCAAGATGGAGATATGGGAAAAATCAAATCACATTGCTATGCTTGTGACGAGATCATCCATATCACCTGACATCATTGGGGCACTACCCAAGAAAGATACTCCTAAGGAATTTATGGCAGCCCTGGAGGAGCAATTCAAAGGCTCCGACAAGGTTTATGCACAAGAACTTTTTCACAAGCTTCTTGGGAAGTATAATAATGATGGTGATGTCAGGGCTCACATTTTATGGATGGTGAATGCTTGTAACAAATTAAAGGCATTACAGTGTGAGCTCAATGACAATCTCCTTGTCATCATGATCTTGGACTCCCTCCCTGAAGAGTTTAATCAATTTAAGATTAACTATAACTCTCTTAAAGAAAAATGGACAATCGCGGAGATATCTCCAAGGATTGTCGAGGAAGAAGAGAGGATTAAGAGGCAAGGAAAGGATCAAGCTTTTTTTGTTGGCTCCTCCAAGAGAAAACATGATGGAGCAAGCTCTTCTAAGCAACAGCCACAAAAGAAGTTCTTTAAGAAAAATTCATCAACCTCATCTAAAGGAAAGGAGAAGGTGAACGATAATCCTAAAGACAACAAGTGCAAGTTCTGCAAGAATGAGGGTCATTATCAGAAAGACTGTCCAGAATTCCTCAAATGGTTGATGAAGAAAGGTACTGATGAAATTACTTTCGTTGATGAAATGTTATATGTTGATTACTCTACTACCTCTTGGTGGATTGATTCAGGTGCAACTTCTCACGTTGCTAATTCTATGCAGGACTCAAGTATAATCCAAACCATGGCAAAGGGGGCAAGAAGACTTAAGGTGGCAAATGGAGTCGAAGTTGATGTTGAAGCCATAGGGTCAATCACCTTAGAACTACACACTGGCTTCCATCTTCATGTAAATAATGTTCTTTATGTCCCTACCTTAAGTAGGAACTTCATTTCTGTATCTTGCCTAGATGATAACATGTTTGAGAGCAAGTTTGGGAACAAACAATTTGTTTTGAATTATTGTAATAAGAACGTAGGCCTCGGCGTCAGACAAGGCCAATTATATATGTTGTCATTGAATGATTCTATCCTGCATGTGAGTGATGTATGTAATATTGAGAAGAAATGGAAGGGTACGAGTACCTCTTCGAAATTGTGGCACCGTCGTTTAGGCCACATTTCCAGGGGGAGAATTGAAAGACTTATTAAAAATGACGTACTCCTTCCATTAGACTTCTCTGATGGAGACAAATGCATTGACTGTATAAAAGGTAAATACACAAAAACGATTAAGAAAGGAGCGGTAAGAGCCACGGGTGTCCTTGAACTCATACACACTGACATATGTGGACCCCTTAATGTTAAGTCTATGGATGGTTTTGATTCATTCATTACCTTCACAGACGACTTTTCTCGATACAGATATATTTATCCTATACGTGATCGATCGGAAGCTTTGGACAAATTCAAAGTGTTCAAAGCCGAAGTTGAGAACCAACTAAACACTAAAATAAAAGTTGTACGATCAGATCGCGGGGGAGAGTATTATGGCAGGCATGCTCCTTATGAGCAAATTCCAGGACCTTTTGCTAAGTTTCTCTCTGAGAATGGAATTGTTGCCCAGTATTCAATGCCTGGTGAACCTCAACAAAATGGCGTGGCTGAACGCCGAAACCGCACACTTATGGACATGGTGCGAAGCATGCTCAGTCATGCAAGTTTACCAGTCAACCTATGGATGGAGGCATTAAAAACGGCCGCACATTTGCTAAATCTCGCTCCTACTAAAGCAGCACCGAACACACCTTACGAGATGTGGACGGGAAAGAAACCGAGTTTGAATTACTTACGTGTATGGGGTTGTCCCGCTGAGGCTAGAATTTTCAATCCACAACTTAAGAAATTAGATCCAAAGACAGTTAGTTGTTTCTTCAATGGATACCCTCATAGGGGAAAGGGATATCGTTTCTATTGTCCGGGTCACACCACCAAGTATGTGGAGACTCGACAAGCAGTATTTTTTGAGGATAACGAAGCCACCGAAATAAGGGAGATCAATCTTGAGGAGAAACGAGTGTGTGTTCCATCCCCGACTATCCAAGAGATTGTTTTGCCACTGCAAAGTGTAGTGACGTCTCACGCTAATCCTCAATCTAGTACCTCGGGACCTGAGGCTGATGGTGATCTTGAAACTAATGCCAATCCAGAAGGTGAAGAAGATCACCAGTCGGGTAATGAAGATGACCCTCAGAACAGCTGAAGTTCGATAAAATTATCAAAACTTTTGGTTTCACCGAAAATGTTGTGGACAACTGCATATATGTTAAGTTTAAAGGCAGTAGGTTCACAATATTAGTCCTATACGTTGATGACATATTGTTGGCATGTAGTGATACGGATACGCTGCATGAGACCAAGAATTTTCTGTCATCCAGTTTTGACATGAAAGATCTTGATGAAGCCTCGTATGTCCTCGGCATCGAGATTCATCGAGATAGGTCCAGAGGAATGCTAGGACTATCACAAAAGGCATACTTTGAGGGAGTGCTGAAGAAATTCAATATGCATAAGTGCTCACCCTCACCTGCTCCTATAGTTAAGGGCGATAAATTTGGGACATTTCAATGTCCGAGGAACCAGTATGAAGCTGATCAGATGAAGTCGATTCCTTATGCTTCAGCTGTCGGGAGCATCATGTATGCTCAAGTTTGTACGCGCCCAGATTTATGTTTTGTAACCAGGATGCTTGGCAGATACCAATCAAATCCAGGACCGGACCACTGGAAGGCCGCAAAGAAAGTCTTGCGTTATATGCCCTTTAGTCCCGGTTCAAGAACCGGGGCAAAAGGCCCTTACTAACCGGGGCAGATGGCCCGTTCTCTACTAGTGTATATAAACATGTGGTCCTGATTATCGAGTTCGGTGTTCGCTTGAGGACAAGCAAGGTCTAAGCTTTGGGGAGTTGATAAGTCCATTTTGCATCTTGATTTCCTAATATTATTTATAGTATTTTGGATCAATATTTGACTTTATAATGCAATTATAATGCCTTTTCTCTCTCATTATGGAAGATTTATATGAAAAGGGAAATTGCATACAGCTGGAATTCTGGACCTAAAAAGAGCTACAACAGAGTAGCAATTCTTTGGAGCTCCAAATGACCTAAAAATTTATAGAGATTTATTCTGAAATTAATAAAAAGTACTGGAAGAAGAAATACCGGGGGCCCCACAAGTGAGCCACAAGCTCACGCGGCGCGCTCCCCTTGGGGAGCACCATATGAGCTTGTGGGCCCAACAACAGGCTTCTGTGGCACAACTTCTCCTATATGAAACAATTTTCCGTAGAAAAAAACTGAAGAAGACTTTCGGGACGAAGCGCCGCCATCTCGAGACGGAACCAAGGCACGAGAACTTTTGCTCTCCGGTGGAGCGATTCTGCTGGGGATACTTCCCTCTGGGAGGGGGAAATTGAAGCCATTGACATCACCAACAATCCTCCCATCATGGGAGAACCAATCTTCATCAACATCTTCACGAGCACCATCTCATCTCCAACCCTAGTTCCTCTCTTGTATTCAATCTTTGTCTCAAAACCTCAGATTGGTACCTGTGGGTTCCTAGTAGTGTTGATTACATCTGGTAGTTGATGCTACCAGGTTTATTTGGAGGAAGATTATATGTTCAGATCCTTAATAAGATACTATACTCATGTGATCTTGAGCATGAACATGATTTTTGAGTAGTTTCATTTGTTCTTGAGGACATGGGACAAGTCTTGTTATGAGTAATTATGTGAAGTTGGTATTTCGTTCAATATTTTGATGATATGTATGTTGTCCTTCCTCTACAGGTGTCGTGTGAGCGTCTACTACATGACACATTACCATGCTTGGGCCTAGGAAAACGAATTGGGGAGTAGTAAGTAGATGATGGGTTGAAAAAGTGAAAGAAGCTTAAACCCTATTTATGCGTTATTCTGTAAGGGGATGATTTGGATCCATATGTTTCATGTTATGCTTAGATTTATCCTAATTCTTCTTTCGTAGCTGCGGATGCTTGCGAGCGAGGGTAATCATAAGTTGGTTGCGTGATCAAGTAAGAACATCACCCTAGCACTGATCCACCCACATATCAAATTAACAAAGTAGTGAAGATGATTGAACTAAACATTATGAACGTGACTAGACGAGAATTCCCATGTGTCCTTAAGAACGCTTTGCTTAGTATAAGAAGTACTAGCAGCTTGTGCTTTGCTAAAAAAAGGATTGAGCCACCTTGCAGCACCTTTGTTACTATTATTACTTGCTACTTGTTACGAATTACCTTGCTATAAAACTAGTTGTTACTACTATTTATAGCACTTGGATAGAATACCTCACTGAAAACCGTTT
>LR738713.1:869253313-869263863 GCA_902687465.1 Secale cereale
AAAAAAAGAAATTCCCTCTTTTTCGAGGAAAGCAGAGCTACGAGCACCAACGCATCGGACATCAATCGCCTTGTTATACTTGTGTGCATTGCGTACTCACGTTCACCATATTTCATACCTGGGCATCAGTTTACGCACTAACCAGGATTTTAAAATGGTAGACACTGTTTCCTAATTAGGTTCTGCATCCCCAAATGACTAGTGGTTCTTGCTGCCTCGTGGCACCTGATCAAATTTCTCTACATAGGCTCCAAACAAAGATTACTTGCTGCAAAAAATCTGAAGCATGGGTGGTGGTAACTATCGACCAAACCTTATGAACATAAATTCTCAAGATTAGGAGCAGTAAACACTTCTACTTTCCTACTTGCACAAGTTGTAGAATGTAATCAATGTACACCAAGAAGCACCAACCATGTTGGGAAACAATGGATACTGCTCTAGAAATTTCTAGAAACTACTAGCTAGGCAAAGAAAATCAATCTAAGAAAGCCAAGTAATTACTTTAGCACGGGAACACAACAGGGAATCACTTTATAAGCACATCAAAGACACAAAATCAACAAGCATAACCAAGGGTTTTTGCGGTCATACAAAGATTAATGACTGCAAAAAAATAGGCCAGCTAACCACTAACAGTGGTAGTAGAAACAATGAAATAACCTAAACAGCACGAAAACCTACAGACATCAAGTGGGGCCAACACCAACTTAAACATCCTGACAACTGCCTATCCTAATTAACACGGCGATGATTGTGATAAAGATAACGATTATGCTCAAAAGAGAGATTGGATATTGTCCTATACTTCCTGGTCTTCCCTCTGCTTTTCCTCACACAAATATCTAGCTCCTTGAATTCAACCTCACAGGATTCTTGGCAGGGTGTATTCTCAACTTCAGTATTAGACAAACCTGATTTATCTGTATTGCGGAGAATCTCAGTAGTGGCCTTAGCGCGATGTCTATCGGTGGTTTCAGTATCTGTGTTCCCCTTTTCGGTCTTGATCTCAGAATGCTCAGATTGCAGATCCTCAGATGACTCTGTTAGTTCCTTATGTTGCCAATCTGATGGTGGTGATGAACTGATGACGACGACAACGACGATGATGAGCAGTTGAGCTTCACAATTGATTTTTTCTCCTTATGTTGCCAATCTGATGGTGGTGATGAACTGATGACAACGACAACGACGATGATGAGAAGTTGAGCTTCACAATTGATTTTTTCCTTATGGCGATCAGAGTCGAAGTCGTACGAACACTTGATAGATCAGATAAGCTTTCTCGGTGTCGTGTATAGCTTCGCATCATCAATGCTGATTGGCCTTTCAGAAGCCTAAAACAACAAAAAATAGCAAAGTCGGTTAACGGGTCAATTAATCTACTACACAATATCTATATATATAGTGGCATTTTTTAAATCAAAACTAAAGCAGTACGGGCAATTGGCTATGTGTACCTGCAGAATGGGGGTCTCGTCTCTGTGAATGTAGCACTCAAAACCGGCATCGGTTACTTGGCTGTCACAACCCTCCCCTAAGTCATCTTCAAGGCACTTGTCGTTTGGGCAGAACCTGATGAACAACCCTCCCCTAAGTCATCCTTGAAGAACCCTCCCCTAATCCTGTCTGAACCAGTGAAGCAGACATGACGGAGCTTCAACTTACAGGGCTTACTACTGCCATACATGATGGATGAGTCTATGACTAGCATGGGTTTTTCTCTCTGTTCCACTGAAGTTGGAGCCTACCATTGGGCTGGTGGTGACCTAGTGCATTGACCCCTTCTGTGCAGCAATGTCCTTGGCAGTCTGTGATGTCTCAAATGTAGCGCCACGAACGAACGGCATGCGGTCATTCTGGCATTGCTCCATGACATGGACAACCTTGCTGAGCTCCGAGGATATGATCCTAGGGTAAACGAACTTCATGAACAAATAATCATCTCGATAGCCGAGAGCCGCTTGTGGGAGCTGCTTTCTTGCACGACAGGCCCAGCTCATCCGTCCACGCACTCATCAGGGTGACCCTCCCGCACCGACGTGGCCTAGAATTCGACCCACGGCAGCCTCTCCATAGTCCCCTTCCTGTAAAATTTAAAATTTATGAAAAGATGAATAGTGGCAAACAGTAAACGCTGACATTCGCCATTTGAGTTTGTTTTGTTTGTTTACTTTTGTATATCTTGACAGCCCTTGTGTTGTACGTACATCCCCTTCTCGCTGTTGTAGCTATATTCTTCTTGATAAATTTTATTGTCACGGAGGCCTTCCCTATAGTTTTCCGGTCAACATAATAATAATGAAGATGCAGATATTGGCATGATTATTTGCTAGCTAATCCACTCGCCTTCTTATTCTACTGCCTGATGACAACGCATGAGTGTGGAAATATTCAAAAGCGTGCATGTGCATCTCCGTCAACTGTATGAAAGCCCTACTGTCAACAGGTCAATTGTTTTAATTTGACGATTGTATACTAGGCAGTGTTCGGAATCGCTCTGCTCCGCAACTCAGCTCCCGGAGCGAGCGGGCGGAGCTGTAGTTGTAAATCAGGGAGCTGCACTTTCCTCGCTCCCGAGATTTCAGGAGTGGAAGCGGTGGAGTGGGTTTCCGAACATGGCTCTAGTGTACTCTGCTATTGTACAACAACGAGCAGCAAATGAATCCTAGCTCATCAGGAGCAGATTGAAAGATAATGTAGCGGTTGTTACACTTGAGCAGCAAACAAACTAAACCGGTCTGTTCAGGAGCAACAACAACATTTTTTAGGGCAATCTATCTGAGAGTGCAAGAGTGCAGTGCAGAGGGAGCCTTCTTGACCAGTTAAAAAACGTGATGTGGATACATACAGTGGGGACATACACACAAGGTTTGAGTCGTCCAAAACTGAACCATGATGTGATGCGTGCACACACAGACTTTGCTACGGGTATCTTCAAACATGGTGAACAAAAATGCCATGTCATCCAAACGGAAGGTACAAACTGAAGCACCACAACGTACAAAGTGCAGATGATATTCAGATGTGGGGGTGGATGGGGGAGAGAGGAAGCTCACCACGTTGGTGCTGGGTGGGATGTTTGCCTGCTCCTCCACCTCCTCTGGCTGATTTCCTGGTTGCCGCTGTACACAAATGGTGTTGATTTTCTGGTTGCCGCTGTGCCCACGACCTACAGAGACGAGTTGGGGTTAGAAGAGAGAGAGGGAGAGCAGGCGAGAAGAGAGGGGAGAGGAAGAAGAAGAAGAAGAAGAAGATGTAAGGAGGGATCAATTTTCTCTCTTTTCCTCTGGAAGTTGGAGCCTACCATTGGGCTGGTGGTGACCTCTTGCCTTGACCCCTTCAGTGCAGCAATGTTCTTGGCAGTCTATGATGTCTCAAACGCAGCGCCTCGGACGAACGGCATGCGGTCATTCTGGCATTTCTCCATGACATGGACCACCTTGCTGAGCTCCGAGGATATGCTCCTAGGGTCAACGAACTTCATGAAGAAATTAATCATCTGGATCGCCGAGAGCCGCTTCTGGGAGCTGCTTGCTTGCACGCCAGACCCAGCTTGTCCGCCCACGCACTCATCAGGGTTGCCCTCCTGCCCCGGAATGGCCTAGAACTCGATCCGCGGCAGCCTCTCCATGGTCCCCTTCATGTAAAATTAAAAGATGAGACACAAATTCATTTATGAAAAGACAAATAGTGGCAAACAGTAAACGCTGAGATTCACCATTGAATTTGTTTTGTTTATTTATTTTGTAAATCTTGTACAGCCCTTGTGTTGTATGTACATCCCCTTCTCGCTATTGTAGCTATCTTCTAATTTTATTCGTCTGGAAGGCCTTCCTTATAGTTTTCCGGTCGATGTAATGATAATAAAGATGCATATTTTAGCATGATTATTTGCTAGCTAATCCACTAACCTTTTTATTCTACTGGCTGATGACAACGCATGAGTGTGGAAATATTCAAAAGCGTGCATGTGTATCTCCGTCAACGAAAGCCCTACTGTCAACGGGTCAATTGTTTTCATTTGACAGTTGTATACTGCGTGCCCTGCTATTG
This sequence comes from Secale cereale, assembly GCA_902687465.1. Classification (NCBI taxonomy): domain Eukaryota; kingdom Viridiplantae; phylum Streptophyta; class Magnoliopsida; order Poales; family Poaceae; genus Secale; species Secale cereale. The sequence goes on from LR738713.1 coordinate 869,257,370, forward strand.
TACAACAGCAACCCGCAAATGAATCCTAGCTCACCAGGAGCAGATTCAAAGATAATGTCTCGGTTGTTACACTTGAGCAGCAAACAAGCTAAACCGGTATGCTCAGGAGCAACAACATTTTCAGGGCAATCTATCTGAGAGTGCAAGAGTGCAAGAGTGCAGTGCAGACGGAGCCTTCTTGTCCAGTTAGAAAAAAAAACGCTCCAGTTTGAATCATCCAAAACTGAAGGATAATGTGATGGGCGCACACACAGAGTTTGCTACGGTTATCTTCAAACGTGGTGAACAAAAACGTTATTCCATCCAAACGGAAGGTGCAAAGTGAACCACCACAAGCTACAAAGTGCAGATGATATTCAGATGTGGGGGTGGATGGAGGAGAGAGGAAGCTCACCACGCTGGTGCTGGGTGGGCTGTTTGCCTGCTCCTCCACCCACTCTGGCTGATTTCCTGGCTGCCGCTGTACACAAATGGGGCTGATTTGCTGGTTGACGCTGTGCCCACGACCAAGACCTTGGCAGGGGAGTGGAGGTAGAACAAGTGCAGAAGCTTCTCCATGGCATGGCCCCCTTCCTTGACACAAGCAGATGAGATGAGATGGGCCTGCACACACACTCACGCATCAGAGGAAGAATAAGAAAATGTGGAGGGGATCCCGCGGCGGATGCGGATCTGACCTACCTAGGGCGCCATGGGTGGGTGGTGCTGCGGGGCTAGGGTTCCGGGCGGTGGAAGGAGGAGGACTCCTCCTCCTCTGCCGGTGCTTCCTAGTGGAGAAGGAAGGAGCCGGCGGCGGTCCTCTGCTGGTCGCCGTAGCCCGAGCACGGTGGATGGCTCCTCCGCAGCGACCGGGGAGGAGACGAGCCGATGCATCTTGGGGTTGGGGAGGAAGAGCGCGGGCGCGGGAGCCGCCGTCGCCGGAGGTGGAGGTGGCGCCGGCGGCGAGTGGGAGCGGAGCGTCGGGGTGGGAATGGGATTGGGGATTCTCTTTTGGTTCCTTGGTTCACTTGCGTGACTGATGATGTGTGGCGTGTGAGGAGCCTGATTGGTCCTCCCACGCCTCCATCATCATGCTCGATCAAACCCATCAAACCCATCAGGCTCCACTCCAATGTGATTGGAGGCTCCACTCCATCAAACCCATCCAACGGTGAGTAGCACGATTGGTTCATTGCAGCCTCCCTCCCACGGATCAACCCCTTCTCCACTCGATCCCAACCATTCATCTATATCCGACGGACGAGAGAGCGGCTTGGTCTCTCTCACTCTCTTGGACTGTTGACCGTAGACTTGGTCCCTCGTATCGGTCCCCTTCTTCACTCCACAATTATAGTCGTTCGCTTATACCTAACTTTGAACTCATCGACTAACCGAGACATTTCATAACGCGGTCTTCTCTTGGGCGGGAGAGGGAGCCGAATCCCAAATATTCGCAGCGGGGAAATCCAACCGAGCCGCCCAACAATGCTTGCGCGACTAGGTTATGTCAGGGCTTTCATTTTCATTTCTATTTCCGAACCACGGAGCTGACTCACAATGTTTCGAGAGCTTGGGCCTAAGCGTGAGCGGCCTAGAAATAGGAAGGTTAGTATCGCATGTATATTTGTGACTCTTAAAATTCCTATAAATTTACCCAAGCTATATAATACTACAAAGATCAGCATCTTATTATGTTCAAGTTTCTAGAACAATATTCAAGTTTCTCGGTGCGTATTTCGATTTTTGGTCTGCATTTTTTTAGGGGATATAGACGTATGGCGTGTGAACATTCATAGAAAAATCATAAATTTTGGAAAACATTGAATGTGTTTTTCAAAATTGTAGCATGATGAAAGCGTGTGAAAGGTGGTATCACCTGATATCTACCCCTTTTGCCAAGCCGACCGGGAAATCCTTACGTTGATAAAGACGATGACGCATGACGTAGAGTAACCCCTAACTCTAGCTAGCATGTATGTATGTATGTATGTATGTATGTATGAAGTGTTGCGCGCACCTAGTAATCTAGAGAGTGCGAGCGATATACACGTAGCTACATGACACGATCGATCGGCGTGCCATGCATGCATGCATGCATGAGCCAAGCGAGTGAGCGGATGGAAGGGTCGTCCTCCATCAGAACCAGTAGAAAAAATAGAAATATTATTTTCATATATGTATATTTGTGACTCTTAAAATCCTTGTACAGTTGTCAAAGTTTTATTATACTATCAAGATCAATATATTATCATGTTCAGCCTTCATCACCCGCCTATCTTTTTTCTTTTTAGAGTTTGGAGACATGACGTGATCCCGCGGACGGGCAATGTCCTCATTTGTGATGCTATAATATCTTCCAAACTACTTCATGCACGATCCTGATGGCCGATGTACGTACGACGACATCAAAATCCAACGGATGGTGCCCCACGTATGTGCGCATGTCCGGCCAGATTGTAGTCATCGTTTATGAGTCGTCTGATGTTTGTAGTGTGTATAGCACAGCTCTAATATCTTCTTTCTTGGAGCCCTAGGGTTTAGCAGGTTATGGTGTGTGTTATTGTCACATGTACTCCATCCGTCTGGATTTATTGGGTCCTTGGACGAAGGAATTAGCGTGTCCGCTCTTATTAGGCCCCTTCATCGATAAACGGTTCGCACAGTAAATTTGTACTCCCTCCGTCCGAAAATACTTGTCATCAAAATGGATAAAAAAAGGATGTATTTAGAACTAACATACATCTAGATGCATCCCATTTTATTCATTTTGATGACAAGTATTTCTGGACGGAGGGAGTAGCAGCTAGCATGCACAAGCTGCAATACATTGAACGACTAGTACTCCTCCTAGCACAATGCCACGACATTAGCCAGCCAATGCATGCACTTCTAATCCTCCTTGGAGGCGCATGCATGCACCATGCGGCATCCGAGGCCGCGAGAAAGTAGCAGCATCACCGCACGCATTAGTTGGCGCTCGCTCCCGAAGCGTCACGGATTTAAATTAAGCGTGGGGATTCATGCGGGGTCAAGCGGGATTTGATTTTGGCAGTAAATTGCGTGTTGAAGCTGAAGGAGCATCGCTTATTCCGGGGAATTAATCATCATGGCTTGGTACCCGTGATTTGGTCACCAAGCCTAGTAATAAACCCGGACGGAGGGAGTATGATCCTGCTTGGTTCATAAGTCTTATGATTTTTTCTAGTCCCAACTAAAAGGTCCCTCCCTGTTTGTTTTCAGGGACTAAAAAACCCGTAGTCCCTCCCTAGAGATTATTAGGCCGAGTGCTCCATGATGAACATGTGCTAATTAAGGGTGCCACATAGGCAAAAAATGATGTGGCAAAACAATTAAAGAGGAGAGGGAGCATTATAGTGACCCTAAGGGCATCTCCAACAGTTGTAAGATACTAGGTGTTGGTAAATTTGCCACATAGGACATAGTGATGATGTGGCATGTAATAAATGTGGAGAGAGAGAGAGAGCAAAGTTGTATGTAGAATAACCAACAACCTTCACACAAGCTCCAAGGTGAAATAGAGGGCAATCACATTTATATTCTCATCATCTATTGGATAGCTTAGATACAACCCATTGGAGTAGTTGTATGATAGCTTGTTGGTTGATGATATGGATATTTTACCAACAAAACTAACATACAACCTGTTGGAGATGCCCAATGCTAAGCACGTGAACCTATGCAAAAAGACTACCAATCAATTAATACATGAAGGAGTTTTGTGACTAAACAATTAAATAAAGGAGGCTTAGCTACAAAAGCTAAGCACCCATGCATTGGGGATATTAGTTGCTAAGCATTTTAATGCACTTAGCACCTCACTTTAGCACCAAGGCATTGGGAGAGGTCTTAAATGACATGTAAAAAACCATGTTACCCTTATTAAACAACACCATGGGGTGGCGCGGCAATGGATGCAGGGAGGGGCATTGTTGGAAAAGTCCCAAAAAAAGACTCTCCTTGAGAGTCTTCTTCATTTAGTCCTAAAAAGCAAATTTTAGTCCCTAGTAGTCCCTCAGAAGAAACATGCAATCTTCATCAAATTTATTCCCCCGAGAAGAAACATGCAATCCATGGCTTGGAGCGGTGAATGGTTAGCTAGCTAGCATGATTAGTGTATACTACTGTAATGGTTATTATATGTGGTGGCGAGGGCGTGCCGACGGCACACATGTAGGCAAAAAATTGGATGACTCGTTCTATCCCAGTTGATGGGTCAGTGGTTTGCGTGGCAGTTTTGCGACGAAACGCAGCAGACTTGCAGTTCTGTCAATGTGCAGTCATGCATCGCTAATTCCTTGCGAAGGCTTTGCTGCTAACTTAAACCAGACGTAGGAGTTTTCTCTGACGATGTTGTGAACCACATTCAGACAGGCTGATCATTGTGTCTGTACTCTGTACTCTGTAGGCGCGCACCCTGGCGGGGCTGAGGAGGTGGAGCACGCAGGTCTTGCGGGCGCGCAGCCAGTAGGGGCCGTGCGGGGCGAAGGCGACGTCGGTGCAGCCGTAGAAGAGCTTGGAGGGGATGGCGAAGACGTGGTCCTGCGCCAGCATCACCTCCCGCGCGGCGTCGGCCGAGGACACGACGACGGCCGGGACCTGGCCGAGGCGGAGGAGCATGACGGGGCCGTGCGCGGCGGCGAGGGCGGCCAGCGTGCGGTGCGGGAGGCGGCCGCCCGCGAGCTGGTGCAGGTTGCCCACGAGCGGGAGCCGCCACGGGGAAGGCGGCGGGACGGTGGCGAGCTTGGAGTTGGAGTGATGGGACCAAACTGCACGGAGACGGAGGAGTAGTAGCGTGCAGCACAGGATGGTGGCCACGGGGAGGAGGACGGCGTCTTCCATGGCCGGCCCCGCTCTCTCGTGGTGGATCCGTCCGTGGGGTTGGCAGTGTCAACTGTTGACACGACGGGAGTGGTGCAGCTTGTTGAAGAGGAGCGGCCGGATTTGACGGATCCAACAGTATCGTGTCGCGCTGTGTATCTTCTGTGTAATGATATGATTTTCAATGTTAGACTCTGATCATCATCATGTGCTGCATCTGCATGGGGACGCCCGTGCACATGCATGGGAGGAACATCATTACTGATCTCCACTATACTACTACTACGTCCCTCCCAAATATTAAACCCTTTAAGCGTCGCGTGAACGGCGATCTCTGGGGGCATCGATGCACTGTTTAATTGCTCCCCTGCTCGTTCCCGATGGGCTCGCCGTGGCTGTTTCAAAGGATGTTTTATTTTCCTTCCTTCCGGTGCCTTCCCTCTTCGTGCACGCAAGCCGCCCCTCTCTCCCCCGCCGCCGCCTCTCCCATCCTAGATCTTTCCCCTCCGCCGCACCCTAGGCTAGAAGGCGGGTAACCGTCGCCACCAGCATGACCCCCTCCTTGCTGGCGGACTCAGCGACAGCTTCGTCTCCGTACGGAACCCAGCGGCACAGCCGTCGTCGCGGACACCACCGCGTAGAGGAGCGGCACACCAACTCGCAGCGGGTCTTCCTCATCTCCATCTTCAAGCCACGTGAGCGCCCGGAGTGGCACTGAGGTGGCAGAGGAGATGGTCGGAGGAGAAGGTGCTGATGGTGGGTGTGGTCTATGATCTCCCGTGTGGGAGATGGCGGCCCGTTGCGGCCTTCCCATCCTCTCTCACTCTCAGCACCACCTCCTCATCTACGTCCCTGGCTACTTTTTCAAATCACTTTTAGTTTGTATTTTGTATGGAGTGACTGCTGGTGGCCAGCTTGAGCACACTGCAACCATGTAGATGCCGGCTTCTGGAGATTAACATTGGCAGCAGGGCGGGTGGCCGCCGGCACAGACATGCCATTTCTGAGCTTCAGAACTATGCGAGATTCCAGGTTCAATTGCTCTATTATGATTGGACATTTGATTGTGATAAGTACGAGATTATGACTGATTTGTGTAGCAACCAAAGTTAGACTTTATGCTCTGTTATTTGGTGAATTCAGTTAATTTGACATGATAACAATAGAAGGTTAATTCAAAATGATAATCTGTATTTTGATAGAAGCAACCAAATTAAACTATATGCTATGTTATTTTTTATGATCAGAGTGAGTACATATTTGTTTGATTACCTCACATGTACGAACTAACTTCTGATGGCGAGTACCTTAAAAATGGAGGATGTTTGTCACATTTTGTTGGCCACAAAAGATTAAGACAACCCGCATTTGTTAGAGCATCTCCAACAGCCGCGCTATACTAGCGCCGCGCCGCAAAAAACGCCATTTTAGCGCGCGCCCAACGCGTCGGACAGCTCCAGCGGGCGCGCAAAAAAACGTGCGCGCGCTAAAACGAGTTGTGCGCGCTGGTGAAAGCCCCATCCCGCGCTGTTGATTTGGTGCGTCTACTTCCGCGCGCGGCACACTCGCGAACTCTCCTTTCTTCCTTCTTCCCACTCGCGCGCGCCGGCGCTCGCGCCCCTTCCGCCATGGATGCGCACACCGGAACCCCTCTCACCCCGCTGTACAGCCGCGAC
>LR738713.1:869263960-869282634 GCA_902687465.1 Secale cereale
CCCCCGCCGCCGCCGAAAACCCTAGCGCGGCGAGCATTGGCGCTGGCGCTGCCGCCGCCACCGGAGCTCCGCCATCGGTCGGCCTCGCGCGCAGCCTCTTCTTGCCGCCGCGGATGACCACGCCGACGAGTGGCATTGCGCCGGCGCCGTCCCGTGCTACCGCCGCACCGTCAAAGCTCCCCAATGCGTCGGAGGCGAAGAAAAGAAAAATATCCGCGAAGAAGAAGGCGGCGGACGGCTCCGGCACATTGAAGAAGAAGAAGCTTGCAGGGCGGCGGACGGCTCCGGCGTCTACCGAAGCGCCGGCGAGCTCAATAGTTGAGCCGGCGGCCGACGCGCACCACGTGCTCGACGAAATGCCCCCAAGGTGAAAAAAATTCCAACTTTTATTTTCTTGTTATTTGTTCAATGCATCATCATATAGATTTCTTTATATTTGCATTTGTAGTCTCAACGATGATGCATACATGTCAACTATGGGTGTTGGGTCCAACAATTCGCATTGGTCTCAAACCAATGAAATCCATTTGGACGACCATGAGTTTGAGGTGGACGAGGAGGGTGAGGGCATTGTCGAGGCGCCGAAAGGAAGAGCGGGCAATTACACCATCAATGATGACAAATTACTATGCAATACTTGGTTGCAAGTGTCGAGGGATCCATCCGTTGGAGGTGATCAAAGTAGAGATGCTTATTGGGGGCGAATGAAAGAACACTTTGATGCTCAGAACGTGAGTGGAATTGACCGCTCCGAGAGATCACTTCGGTCCCGATGGTCGACAATCAACTCGGATTGTCAAAAGTGGGCGGCCGCACAAAAGGCAGTTGACAAGCTTAACCCAAGTGGGACAAATGAGGATGATAGAGTAAGTGGCATCTCATACATGTTCATCATACTTTTTTTTGGTGTCCGAAGTGCTAACTTGTTTTGTTTTTCTTGTAGTACAACATTGCACAAAACTTGTTCAGAGAAGAGACGAGGACAACCAAGAAGGGGAAGATCAAGAAAGGAAAGATCTTTACCTTGCCTCATTGCTATGAAGTGTTGAAGATGATGAGAAATGGAAGAAGCGTGAAGATTTGGATGATTTGCATTTGAGCAACAAACGCAAGCGCACAATTGAGTTGAATGATGATGATGAGGAGGATGATGCCTCAAGTGAGGACGGCAAGAGAAGCCCCACACCCAACTCGGTTTCATACTCGAAACCAAAACGACCGGATGGGTGCAAGAAGGACAAAACCGAAAATAAGAAGAGGAAAGGAGATGATGAGCTCACAAATGCTATGGAAGCTATTGTGAAGGCAAGAAAAGAAGCGAACGAGGTGAGGAAAATGGCAAGGAACCAAGATGCCGCGGCCGAGGAGAGGAGGTTGGCGGCCGAGGAGAGGAGGGTGGCCGCCGAGGAGAGGAAAGTGGCATTGGAGGAGAGGAAGGTTGGCATGGAGGAGCGAACTAGGTTGATGGAATGGGAAAAAAACTTGTTCTTCTTGGACACATCTTTGTTCAATGAAGCGCAAATGGAATATGTCAACCTTGCCCGTCAAGAAGTCTTGATTCAAAAAAGAGCCATGATCAACACAATGGGTGGCGGCATGGGTGGCGGTGGCCTCGGCGGCATGGGAGGCATGGGCCTCGGCACCATTGGAGGCTTGGGTGGCTTCGGAGGCATGGGTGCACCTCCGGCCGCCATGGGAGGCATGGGTGCACCTCCGGCCGCCATGGGAGGCATGGGTGGCTTTCGAGCACCCTCCAATGCTATGGGAGCCATGGGTGGCTTTGGAGCACCCTCCAACGTTATGGGAGGCATGGGTGGTATGAGTTTTGCTTCTCTCATGGGAGGCATGGGTGCACCTCCGGCCGCCATGGGAGGCATGGGTGCACCTCCGGCCATGAGGAGTGAAATGTCTTTCGATGTGCCTCACACACATACCCATGCAAATGCCGTTGAAGAACTTGCCAAGACCGTCGGAGCTACAAGTGATGCGGTGCGTGATGAAGAGGAAGATTCATCGGCGGAAGAAGAGGAAGAATCGTCGGCGGAAGAAGAGGAAGAAGACAAAGAAGACGAGGAAGATGGTTGATGTGTTTAATATATGTCTTGAACTTTGTTGGTTGAACTTGTATTTTGAACTTGGTTTGCATTTGGACTTGGTTGGATGAACTTGTGGGCCTGACTTTTTATGTATTCATCAACTTGTTTGTATTAAATTTCACATGTTCATTGCATTTTGATTGAATGTTTCAAATTATTTTGTGTCCAAATGTCATATTTGGCGCTGTTGTAGCGGCGCGCGCGCTGGATTTTTGCACGCTGCTGGAGCGGAGCGCGCGCGCTGCATTTTAGAGCAGCCGCTGGAGCCAGCGCGGCGCGGCGCGGCAAACCAGCCGAAGCGCGCGCGGCAAATGCGATTTTTGGGTGCGGCGCGTAGCGCGGCTGTTGGAGATGCTCTTAGTACAAAGTGATCATATTTAGTGTCGTTCAGATCTTTGGGGTGGAATTTGTTCCATGAGTGGTACATGCGCCCGACAAAACAATTAATCAATTCTCCTTTTGCGGGAAAGAGATATAAAACTATTAGCTTCAGTTTGGTTGTATCTCCAATTCTTTCCCTGAATTCATGTAGATATTTCTCTTTTCCATTGATGTGATACTAACATAAGTAAGGCAAGTCCTGTACACATCTCATTATTAAAAGGAAATTCAGGTTTGCAAAGAGTTCAAGAGGTTAGAGATTAGCTCATATTTATGTTCATGACAACATGAATAGACGTAATTCAGAACAAGTGCCAGTCAGATTTATTTAAGAAATATTTACTCCAAATTTGAGGAGGTGCAATCCATTGATGGTGTAAGCTTTTAACTTTATATTTGAACATTTCTTACGTTATATATTAATAGGCCATGGAGTGCAGAATCTAGAGATACTCAATGTTACCTAAATCTTTCTTATGTTCCAGATCCAGTATTCGTATTGATCAACTTAGAGAACAGAATGCAATGTGGCAAGATTACTATTGAAATTACTGCTCTGGACATGTTTTTCGAAACTCGATGTTTCATTAATTTTGTGAGCCAACCTTCATGTTTCTGTTGAGTTCGCACTACTATTTTTATTATGCACCTAAATGAAAATATAGTTGTAAGCACATTATAGGAGCTCATTCCTTCCTTCCAAGAAATTATATGGTTGAATGTTCACATTGGTTGTAACTGTCATTGCTACACACAAAGTTGTTTCAGAACTTATTCGAAAAAGAGCATGAGGAAATTGATTCGAGTTCCTCACCAAGCTCAGGACCCACATGCAGTATGGCAAGAAAGGGCAGCACCACGCCACCACCACCACGGGGCTGTCCTTGCCAATGGCGAGGTCGTCAGCCCGGCCGAGTTGTCCATGCTCCTGCTCAGCGGCGAGGTGCCCACGACAGCGGTGGAGGCGGTGGTTACCTCGGGTGGTGATGCGAGAGGGCAAGAGCATGTTGTCGCTGATGTGATGAACATGCAGGAGCAGGTGAAGATACTCCACAGTTTCGCTGTGAGTCATTGCTGATTATTTGCCATACTACTTATGTTCTGATGATTTGATTCGACTGGCCTTGATACCCGAAAAAGACGACATGGCAGGCGCTTTCTAACTAGAGCTGATGCAATCATCAATAATCATATCAGTTTTAGACAATTCCAAATTATTTATTATTAAGTCATACAATGAGGATGGTGTATGTTATTTACAGTCATGATATTTTAGCTGGATTGCCCTCTTATTAGTTAGTCTTTTAGCATTTGTAAAAGAATAGACGTGTTATGCTGACCATCGATTTAATGTTGTGACAATAATATCCTTAGGAAATCTTGTTCTAGTGGATGTGACAAAATGTTGGTCCATCAATGTCATAGGAATGACGGTAGATCATGCTAAAAAAAAGAGGTAATACCATCTTAATTATCTACGTAGATGATGCAACTCCCTGTGTTGTTTCACCGCTTCACTCGATATATGAGCACTGGCTAAAGGGGAATCGATTCTTGTAGCAGCAGCTTAGCACGAGCCCTTTGGTAGTTGTGGAAATTTTTTAAATGTCTGGCCCACCTTAGAAGGCTGCACTACCCCCAAAAGTTAGCCGGTTACAGATTAATGCCCCTGTGTCTCACTACCACAACTCACCATGCACAGACCAAGGAGACACATTTTAACTTATGTCGATACATATAAGTTGAAACACTTAAGCCAGGGAAGGTCTGGACAACTATTTTGCACCTTCAGAAAGAAAGGATACTAATTTGTTGTGTGCCATTGCAGCAGTGAAACTGAGAAGGCGTTCTGCAGTGCGGCCGGGACCAGGAGGCCATGATTGAAGAGGAAGTTGGACAAAGAAAGTCTTATCAAGGTCGGCTAGCAGTGAATCGTTTGGCCTTTGTGTGCAACATGTTACTTACTCCCTGTTGAATCCTAAAGGGTGTCACTAGAATCCGGCTATTATGCTCAGAATGTTAAAGGGAGATTAAAAACACTATCTAGGTGTCACTAGAATCCGGCTATTATGCTTAGAATGTACAAATTGAGAAGTTATGTTAATAACACTGACAAAAGTGGCATCACATATGTTTAGGTGGTGAGTGTGAACATGGTTTAAAGAGAGCAAACTAATCTTTCCATTTCATGGTTTATTAATTAAAATTTTGATGGACGTTGTTGATGCCTCTGCTTACTCGAGATTAGCAAAATTAATAATGATCTCTGAAGACAAGTACCGGATTGAAGAAAACATATAGAGTTATAATCTGCCAATTTTAAATTTGATTGTTTATAGGTGTGTTAAGCTAAAACTGGTATATCAATGTTGAAAGTGCCTCTTTCACTGTTCTCTAAGATTGGAATTTCTTTTTATGAATGCAGGATCATTTTTTTTTCTTTTCTTTCGGAGCTTATTATCACTCATTCTTAGTTCCTCCTACTAGCTTTCGTCGGTTTGCATTTTGTTCATTTGTGAAGAAGATTGTGAGATTTCATACTCACGAACAACTCCATTGACATATAGTACTTCTAGGTTACTTTTGTGAGGGTGTAACGAGTTGCTTTATTACTTGTACAACTGTCTGTCTGGTTCAGATTTTGAATTTTTCACATGATAAAAAGATCATGTAACCGAATTCAGTGTCAACATGTTAACAAATACACCAACTTGATTAGTGCGTTGAATCACGCCTCAAGAGGCGCCACGAGGTGGCCACCCAGCCACTAGTTAAATATTAAGGGTACCGTCAAGCTAAGTCTCATGTCGATGATGCTATATCCATAAAATCTTACATTGATCCGTGTAAAGTTTTATTTTATTTTATTTTTATTACATATTATGTCAAGAGTCTCCGTCAACTGAGACCTAGCCACACTAACTTCGACGTGAATCATCAAAACGGCCATCATGAAATATTCATGACAGCAAACCAACATGTGGTTGGATGGTTAGAGGGACAGTGTTATGCCCAGTCCATCAGGGTTCAAGTCCTGGTGCTTGCATTATTTCTTAAAAAAATCAAAATTTTCGGCGATGCACTTTCAGTGGGAGGAGACGTTCCCGTCGACGACGAGACGTCTACGGTGACTTTGTAAATCTCAAGATGATATGCCGGCTCGGTCTCTCAAAGGTGCTCATAGGGGTAGGGTGTGCGTTTATAGGGGTGAGTGTATGCGTGTATGTATGAGCGCTTGCATCTGTACTGTGTTCAGAAAAAATATTCGTGACACGTCCTGAAAATGTCGACGAACAACTTTTGGGATTCGAAGTTTGTCTTGGGGTAAAGACTTGTTTGTTTTGTTGAATCAACAATGGAGGCTATTGGGCATAATGAACTATATAGATAGAAGTGCCTAATAGGGCTGAGCCAAAATACATATTGAAAAATACTAAACTACACTAGCATGAAAACATCAAGAGAAGATTCTTGACAAGGCCACATGGAAAGGGTTTTAGCAAGACTCGGTGTCCTAAAACGATGATGAGAAAAACACACGGATGGAATTCCATACACATCTATGTTTGGATTAATAATGTCTCCATGGTATGTTAACAACCAAATATGTCTAGTGCTCCAAAGAGTTGCGAGCAAGATGCTAAAGTGGTCAAGGTGTTGATCATAGGACAACGCTGAAAACATCTTTAAGCACCATAATAGGTTTAAGGACATGTTTCTCGCTAAGGAGATGTTGAAAAGCTAACTGTAAGGTGGTATACTAATGCAAGCTCATTGTGAGTAGTTACATCGATGCAATCTTCATCGTTGCTTCGGGCGATTTCCGATTGCAACCGGTATTTTGTATGATACATAGAATGGTGGAGTAGTAAGTTGGGATTGTTCCAAGTAGAATACTATGGCGGATTCTATAGTAAAGACAAAGTATATTGTCACTTTGAAAGCGACAAAGAAGGGCATTTGGATCAAAAGTTAAGCTTGGTATGGTTTCAAGATGGCTGAGGCTAAGTGTTAGGAATGAAAATCCTACCAGTGATTCAAATATATACAAAGCCAGTTCTACAAGAAAATTGAATGTTCTTTGAAAGCGTGGAGAAGCAAAAATATGCATGGTACACATCAACATGAATGTGCTAGATTCGTCGGCGAAATATATTTTACACCGGTATGCCATAGGTGTAAAGTGCATTGGCAGTCGCTAGATTATTGGATCTAGCGCACTAGAAGATAGTTGGAAATATGACCTAGAGACGATAATAAATATTATTATTATTTCCACATTTATAATTATTATTATTTCTGTGCTAGAATTGCTATGGCTGTTGAAAATGTGATTAGAGGAAACTCATATGCATGTGCGGAAGCATAAACACATAGTAGGTTTCTAGTCCCGCCTAAGACTAGCTCATCTGTTTGCACGATGATCCCGATTTACCGAGTATTGGGAATTGTTAATGTAACAAGGACACCAGCAACAACGAAAGCATGTTGTTAATAGAACAATGGTGTTGAACAGACCTAGAGACTTGACAATTCAAGAATGGGATTTCCTTCTCCGACGATGGAAAGATACTTCTCGGGCCCTCTCGGTATTATGACATCCATCATCGTCTGGCATTATGACATCCATCATCATCTGACCATACACAACATGATATGATCATGGGATACCAGAATGCAAAAATACGCTGAAAGAGAGCAGAACCCATAACGCGGATAACTTGGTATAGTGATCAAGTTGTTCATTCACATGGATAATTGTAAGTCGCACCTCAGGTTTTGTCATGTATCACAAAGCAAAGGGCATCGTGTGCTTGAAAAAAAAAATCTTGATAAATAATTCGTATATGTGTGCAAGTCAATATGGATGCTTATATCCCACACTATTGATTAATCAGAAGGAGTTTCGTGTCACGTGCACGTTACCGAACATGTGGGGTCACACGCTTAAGGACCGTCTATTTGTTGAGTACTTGAAGTGTTAGGAGCACGAGAAAATACGCTAAAAAATTCCGAAAAATTGGAAATGTTTAGGATAGAAATTAAAAAAAAATCAAAAAACTGGGAAAGTCTCGAAGAACTCTAAAAGGCACAATGTCCAGAAAGGTTCCAGAATATTCTGAAACCTTCAAAAAGTTCTGGACGGCGCAATGGGTTGATCCCTTGGCTAGGACTAAGTGGGAGGCAGCCGCATGGGCCTATGGGTTCTAATAATGGGGCACCCCCCTTGCCTCAAGGGCAACCCACGACGGCTAAGTTTTTTGGGGGCACAACCCCTGGTGTGGCGGACCCTAGGGAGGAGGCAGCCACACTCCCATGTGCCTATAAATATGTGCCTCTCCTCCAAACACACATCTTTCTCTCTCTCTGGAAAATTTTCTCCAAAGTAAGGCTGCTCCACTCCACCTCTAGACTTCGGTATTTCTTTGTTCTGCAAAGTGAAGATATGTTTACGATGATTTCGTACGCATGGGTACCGGCAGGGGGATCATTATTCTGATCCTCGTCTGGGAGAAATTCTCGTGGTTGGGAGGTTTAATCCTAGATGCGAGAATCTGCAACAACATCTTCACGAATCTCTTCTATCCGCTGCATAGTTGGTAAAGATCGGACCTGAACCTCTTTCCATTTTCATAGTGATCCCGAATTTTATTCGTAGGTCAGATTTTTAATTTTCTACTATGTTTTACAACAATTGTCTCATGAATATGGTGGGTAAGAACACCCCAACCATTTAGGCAATCGAATCCCTTTTTGCCAACGTAAACGAGAATGGTGATCTCCTCGAGCGGGAAGTCGGATTTGAGGAACCTCGAGAATGATGAATTTATGGTTGACCAAAAAAACTAATGAAATAAATGCTATGAACTTGACCTTATTGAAAAAGGCAAATAAAATGTATCAAGAGCTAAAATCTTCCAAGATCCAAGTCGAAGTAGCTCATGCTGCTCTCTCTAAGGATCTTGAGCTCCTCGATGTGTCTCTTAAGGTTAAGGAGGGGGAAGCATACCAAACTTCAAGAGAGTTATGAGAAACTCTGACTTACACATTTAGACACACTTGCCAATATTAACTTGCCTATGTTTATACATGTTGATGTTTGTACCACTAACCCTACTTGTGATCAAGCCTCTTTTATTGAGGAGGATATGGCTCAACTTGCGAAGAGCCTTTCTTTTCAATGGAGAAAATTAGTGAATTTCACTAGTCCAACGTCCTAGGGCTTTTCTAGTTCAATTGAGAAATATGAGTGCTTTTTTTGTAAGATTTGCATCTTTACTATTGTTCCCGGGGTAACCTTACTTTTTTTTAAAGAAGAGATTTTATCCTATATAGACCTTTCGATTCTAGTAATGTAACCTTGACTTTATGTCATACAAAAGATTAAGAGAGGTTGGGCCGACTTAATATTGCGTAATTTTATCCTATGTAGACCCCTCGCGTAATATTGCATAATGTTTACAGGGATAAAACCTCGCCCAATTCCTATTTGGCGCTTCAAGCGCCACTTATAGGGTCTTTTGCAAATGGCGCACTCCTACGTAGAAAATGGGTCGGCCCAGGTAGGGTGCATTTTTAAGGTAGCTACACAATCCAATTTTGTGAAACTTTGAGACAGTTTTGTGAAGCTTCTAGAAGCTTCCAACCAGTTTTCTCTAGTTCTGTTTCTTTTTTCCTTTTCTTTTATTTTTTTCTTTTTGTCAAAATCCATGAACTTTTTAAAATTTGTTAACATTTTTTCGAATACATGGAAGTTTTTCCAAATCATGAACTTTATTTGAAAACCACTCACTGTGAACATTCTCAAATTCATGAACTTTTCTTAAATTCATGAAACACTTCTTCCAATTCGTGAACATTTTTGAATCTATGAACTTTTTTCAAATTCTTGAACTTTTTCCAGATCCATTAACAATTTTTTGAATTAATAAATATTTTCAAATTGGCAAACTGTGCACTTTTTTTCAAACCCATGAAACTTTTGCAAATGTGTGAACATGTTTTTAAGAAATGTTTTTTTTTCAAGTCCATGAACATTTTTCAAATTCGTTTATAATTTTCAAAATCCATGTTTTTTTATTTTTATGAACTTTCTTCTATTCCATGAACTTGTTTGTAAGTTGTGAACAATGTTCTAAACTCGTAAACATTTGTTTTTCTGAGTTTTGTGATTTTTAAAATTCTATGAATTTTTAAAAACTTAACGGTCAAATTGTTCTGGCCATCGATCAAATACGCGAGCTAATGTAGTGGACGATGATCACAAGCACGTGCTATTGCGCAGGCCCATGCGAGGGCCGAGATGCGAGCGGGCGCAAAAGGACTGCATAGGAGAGTAAATTCAGCGGAACATTCATGGATTCCCTTGATACAACCAAAGAGATTAGAGACTGGATGATCTGTTTTATCTTTTTTTTTTTGAGTGGAAAGGAAATCTCATTAATCACTTACCCAGGGTTACATTCAGAGTCAATTACATGCATCAAACCCTGTGGCACATCAGCTAGCATACAAAAATCACCATTCAATCTAGCAAAGGCAGCTAGCTCATGCGCGGCCACATTGCATTCTCTGTAATTTTTGGACACAGTGCATGATCCAAACTCTCTGAGCATTTCCTTCACCTTCTCATAACAAGCCCACCAACTGGCTTTACTAGTGTTGGAATCATTCACAGCCATCTGTTTTATCTTTTTTAATTCCGTGTTTGAAGGTAGAGCTTGTAATAGTGAAGCACATATAACCTTGCTAGGCACACTCTTTTGTTAGCTCCAAGACATCACATTTGGCTAGGTCAGCCTCATGACCCTCCCATCATCCCTCTAAACTTGAGTGTTGATTAATAAAGCCTAGCATGTTGCTACCAAAAGGAGAGTAATTCCTATTCGGTGTTCAAGGCATCATGTACAGTGCACTTGGTACATGGGGCCCAAGCCCATATGGGCATATACCTATCTCCTTCACATGGTTTTGAGAATGGTTTATTTTGAGTCAGTTTTTTCTAGTCCTTTCACGGCCAGGACTTTTTTATATTTTACTTTTATTTTTTTTCTATTCTCTTTTTGTGAATATTGTTTGAATTCAGGTTTTTGAAGTTCATTAACCCGTTTTTTAACATTTTTGAAAATTGCAAAGACATTTCAAATGCATGAATTTTTTTATGCCCATATCTTTTATCAGTTGGTGAACTTTACTAAAAATCTGAGAACATTTTTCCAAATTAGCGAACTTTTTGAACTTCTTTTTTCCAGATTTGCATTTTTTTAATCTTTGACACACGTGAACCTTTCTGAAATCCATAATATTTTTTGGAAATATGTGAACTTTCGAAAGGTCAATGCTCAGGTCAACAATACAAGGATCTCATGTGCATTCGGTCCATACGGTTAGTTGTTAGTCTGCTCGCTCATGTGCTCGTTCGGTTTCTTTCGTTTTTGTTTGGGTATCTTTTTCTTTGTTTGTTTAATTGTCATAATTCGTTTATTTTACTTTTTTGCTTTGATTTCTCTTTGGTCTATCTTTTCTTTCTCATTTTCTTTGGTTTTATTTGTTTTTAATGTTTTTTGTTTTTCTTAGTTACTTTATTGGCATTCACTGTTTTCCATTCCTTTGTACTTGTTTATTCCATTTTCCTTTTTTATCTGTGGTTTCCTTTGTTTTTGTTTCATGCTACATTTATTGTATATGTCATAAACTTTTTTCTAACACACGTGCAACATTTTTCCAATACAGCCTTAACAATTTTGTAATACACAGTCAACCTTTTTTATTTACACATTTTTTACATTTTTCAAATGCTTGATTAACATTTCTTAAATATAAGACTAACATTTTCTAAATACATGGTTATCTTTTTCTATACACATTTTATTGTTTCAAAATGCTTGACAAACATTTTTAAAATACAGGACTAAAAATTGTTAATACATGGTCAACGAGTTTTTCCATACACATTTTTTTTCAAATGCTTGTTTAATATTTTTCCAGTGCAAAATTAATATTTGTTGAATACATGGTCAAGATTTTTTTCTATACAGATTTAACATTTTAAAACATTGTTTAACAATTTTTTAAATGCATGATTAACATTTTTTAAATACATAATCAATTTTTTTCATGCACTTTTTTTGTATACTTGAGAAGCATTTTCTCAATACACATTTAACAATTTTCAATTAATTGATTAACCTTAACCTTTTTTCGCAAATGTTTTTATGTAAAGTGTTTTCTGTAATATATTTGTTTAGAATAAGTAAAAAACTGAAAACAAAAATGTGAAAAAAATAGAAAATTCTTCCCCGGAGATACTTCAAAATATTTTGAAAAAATTACAGGTGATACGGAGATACAGACTTCCAAGAGCCGTTGGATCTGAAATCCAACAGCCTCCCATGAATTCGGAAACATTTTGCACAAAGCCCCGTAGGAGTCCAAAAATTGCCTATAGATTCAGCAGATCTAGCAACTCTCAAATGCCGTTCAATCTCATATCCAACATCTCAGTAGCCCGTATCACGATCGCACCTGAGCCCTCGAGAGCACTAGCTATTCTCCCGGGCCGCCCCATGCCCAGATTTAGGACCCGGACACACAATACTGAAACTATTCGAGGACCAAACCACAAAACTCCCCTCCCATCAGCCAAGGAAGATTCTTCTGTCCGATAAAGCATCCAACGAAGTCTCCTCCCTACCGCGCCGAGTCAAACAAACCTCCCCAATTCCATCCCCATTCCCCAAAATTTTCCCCACCGGCACACCACCGACAACACCCGCCCCAAATCCGATCCGCCGCCGCCGTTAACGCCAGCCATGGCCGCCGCCCGCCGCGTCCTGCTGCTCCTCGCCGTCGCTGCGGTGGCCCTCCTCGCGGCGTCCCCGGCGGCCGCCGCCCGCCCCTGGAAATGGGTGAAAGTTGCCTGGGGTGTAGTTATGATAAAATACATCCTGCCAATTAAGTTTATGGCGTGGTTTTCTGGGCCTAATAAATCTCTAGGCCAGACGCCAACCAAACGCCTCTTCTCAGGAGCTGCCTGACCAGGCAAATTTCATCTGGATTTCCGAGCCACACCAGGCAGCACTTTACGCCTGGCATGCAAGTGTGGACGCCAACCAAACTACTCCACACACTTCCAAGAGCCAGGCTCCCATGAATTCGGAAACATTTTGCACAAAGCCCCATAGGAGTCCAAAAATTGCGCATAGATTCAGCAGATCCAACAGCTCTCAAATGCCGTTCAATCTGATATCCAACGGCTCAGTAGCCCATATCACGATAGCACCTGAGCCCTCGAGAGCACTAGCTATTCTCCCGGGCCACCCCATGCCCAGATTTAGGACCCGGACACACAATACTAAAACTATCCGAGGACCAAACCGCAAAACTCCCCTCCCATCAGCCAAGGAAGATTCTTCTGCCCGATAAAGCATCCAACGAAGTCTCCTCCCCACCGCGCCGAGTCAAACAAACCTCCCCAATTCCATCCCCATTCCCCAAAACTTTCCGCACCGGCGATGCCCTCCCCAAATCCGAACTTCTTGCCAATTAAGTTTATGGCGTGGTTTTCTGGGCCTAATAACTCTCTAGGCCAGACGCCAACCAAACGCCTCTTCTCAGGAGCTGCCTGACCAGGCAAATTTCATCTGGATTTCCGAGCCACACCAGGCAGCACTTTACGCTAGGCATGCAAGTGTGGACGCCAACCAAACTACTCCACACACTTCCAAGAGCCAGGCTCCCATGAATTCGGAAACATTTTGCACAAAGCCCCATAGGAGTCCAAAAATTGTGCATAGATTCAGCGATCCAACAGCTCTCAAATGCCGTTCAATCTGATATCCAACGGCTCAGTAGCCCATATCACGATAGCACCTGAGCCCTCAAGAGCACTAGCTATTCTCCCGGGCCGCTCCATGCCCAGATTTAGGACCCGGACACACAATACTAAAACTATCCGAGGACCAAACCACAAAACTCCCCTCCCATCAGCCGAGGAAGATTCTTCTGCCCGATAAAGCATCCAACGAAGTCTCCTCCCCACCGCGCAGAGTCAAACAAACCTCCCCAATTCCATCCCCATTCCCCAAAATTTTCCGCACCGGCGACGCCCTCCCCAAATCCGATCCGCCGCCGCCGTTAATGCCAGCCATCACTAGTAGATAAAGGGTCATCAGACCCGGTTCATTTGGGCCTTTAGCCCCGGTTCCAGAACCGGGACAAGAGGGTCGGTACTAATGCTCTGACCCTTTAGTCCCGGTTCAATCCAGAACCGGGGCAGAAGGGTGTCCACGTGGCCTGTGCGCCGAGCCCAGGCAGGAGGGGCTTTAGTCCCGGTTGATGGTACCAACCGGGACCAAAAGGCATCCACGCGTCAGCATTTCTGTGGCTGTGGTTTTTGTTTCTTTTTTAAGGGGAGGGGGGGTTGGAGGTTTTGGGGGGTTAATTTAGGTGTTTCATATTGTGTTAGCTAGCTAATTAATAGAGAGAAGTGTCCTCTCTTATGTCCGTGCTTGCTACGTACTACACATACGTATAGAGATGACTAGACACGGTAGCTAGCTAGCTAGCTAGTAAAGCAAACGAAGGAAACAGAAGATCGTATAATCAACATATATATATATATATATATATATATATATATATATATATATATATATATATATATATATATATATATATATATATATATATATATATATATATGCATACAGAGAGAAGTAATATCGACCACCTCTCCTTCTCCGAGAGATTGGTCGAACAACAAGTTCTCGTATATCTATCCGACACTACCGGGCACATATATACAATAATTATTCTTACAAATATAATCTCCTATCATATGGATGCATGGTCCACATAGTATTCTCCGTCTTCAGCGATCACGTGTTCAAGGAAGAATGCCGCCAATTCCTCTTGAATTGCTCGCAGACGATCTGGTGTTAGGAGTTCATCCCGCATCCGAAACATCTAATTTGAAGTAGGGGGTCAATACATGAAATGATGCTATCAATTTGTGAATATTATTGATTGCTTACGCACTTCAAATTGTTCTTCAGTGTAGCCCCGCTCACAGGTCGTGTGGCGGATGGACTCGCAAATGTAGTATCCACAGTAATCATTCCCGGGTTCCTGCCACAACCACTTTACAAGAAATAGAGGTCAATCAAACTGATAAGCAAGAATGCCAAATTGGTATTGATGAAACTAGCGCTTGAATCAAGATATAGGAGATGCGCGCGCGGAACATGCTACTATATAGTACTTACTTTCGGGTATCTAAATTGTAGCTTCTTCGGCAGTCCCGGAGTTTTTTTGATGAATTTTCTCCAAACCCTGCCAGACAAAGAAAACAATTAGTTGATATCAGAAATGAAGTTGCTGATATATATGCATGGTGGATAATATTGATCGATTTAATTTACCTGACGAGCATTTGAGTCATGTCCGCATACTCCTCGGGATCTTTACGTTTAGAGTCCAAGACAGTTACTACTCCCTTCTCAAGCTTAATCTCTAAGAGAATATAGTGGAAGCTGCGCACGAATGCATGAACTCATCAATTACATCACTATAACCTTGACTGATATATAAGGGAAACCAAATATGCACAAGACAGTAACACTCACTTGAAGTTGTAAGGAAAGAGTATTATATCTTTGTTTTCATTTACCACCAACGATCGTAACAAGTTGGTCTCGGTATCGTCGGGACGCAATTTAACCTCGGTTGCATCTATGAGGTATGTGTTAATAAACCCAATATCACCTACTTGTCTTTTCTTCAATTCGACGATCTTCAATCTGCATAATATAGTGAGGATAATTATAAATACATGCAATGAAGATCAGCTATATAGAGAGACTTAATGACAGAAGTAGTACTACTTACATACAGTAGCAGGTGACCGTTGTTTTATCGAGGGCCAATTGATTGAAAAACTGATAGAACTCCTCAAATGGAACAGGCAACAGGTCAATTCCAACGAGGTCATGCTCCGGTTTAACTCTCAAATACAAGTTATCCCTCCCCCCAGACTCTCTGCAGATTTTCAAGTACCAATCATGCAATCTTCGCATATTCGTTGATAGAGATCTTTCATTTTTGACGAGAGGCTTTTTGTACTCGTATCTTTCTATCTGCACTTCCAAGAAATCATAGTGTACATCGTCGGACGCGTAATCTACAAGATTGGTATAACCGGGCACCATCCTCGGATCATTAGCGACCATGTCGCTAGACACCTTGAGCGGGGGGCACGATTGGTCCGCTTGTTCGCCGAGCTGGGCAATTTGTTTCCCAGCTCGTCCTTCTGCTAACCTCTGATCACTTTTAGTACTTCCCGACCGCTTCGCTGCTTGATATGACTTTTGAATCATGCGGTCATAGTTGTCCTGCGACTTACTTTTCGCTGGTTGCTTCAGGGCAGCAAGAGTGCGCTTTGCTGTCACCGCATCTATCTTCTCCTCCGGAGGTGGATGTCTCTGTGCTTTCAACCCTTCAAAAAAGTCCTTCACTTCGCCTTGAGCGATCTTCGTGTTTTCCTCGTCGGACCTCTCGTACGGTAACTTCTCTAGAGGCGTGAGAGAAGGACCGAATCTGCATCGCCTCCCGCCTCTGGCTGTACTGCTAGACGTCGCCGGACCAGTCGAAGCGGCTGTCTTTTTTCCTTGCTTACTAGCCGGAGCAGGAGCAGCCGAAGCGGCGGCAGGTCTCTTCCGCCCTTGCTGACTAGGCGGAGAAGGAGGAGCTGGCTGGCTGCTCGGGCGCGCCGGCGGCGAAGGCGGAGTGCCGCCACGCGCCGGCGGCGAAGGAGGCGGAGTGCCGCCATGCGCCGGCGGCGAAGGAGGCGGAGTGCCGCCACGCGCCGGAGAAGGAGCCGGAGTGCCCTGATGGTCACTCGCCGGAGGAGGAGGCGGTGGAGGAGGCGGAGTGCCCTGACTCGCCAGAGGAGGAGGAGGAGGCGGAGGCGTCCAGTTGAGAATGTTGATGAGGTCCTTCCGCCATAGGCATGGAGTCTTCAGTGAAGAACCCAGCCGAGTCTCCCCTTCACCGGTAGGGTGGTCAAGCTGGAGCTCCTCAAATCCCTCCATTATTTCGTCGACCATCACCCTAGCATATCCTTCTGGAATCGGCCGGCAGTGAAAAGTGTCGCCAGGTCCAGAAGGATAAACAGAGCCAGCAGCCGCCTTGACCTTCAGATTCATCCACTGCGCCATAAGGTGGCAATTTTGTGCCTGCGTGATAGCATCCACGGGATTCCTGGCAGTAGCCGTCAAGACAGGCTCTGGCTGAAGCAGCTCGGTGGAAGCCACGCTGCTTCTCCGCTGAGATGGCGGGGTAGCTTCGGGGGAAGCTTCGGCAATTCTTTTGTCCCGATTTGCTTCCCGTTCCTCTATCGCTTGTATTCTGGCCCGCAGCTCCTGGATTTCGGTCAGCTCCATTTTCTTCCTCCTATCGTGGCATTTGTAGCCTCCTACGTCTGGAAACCCAGCACGCCACGGAAGGGAGCCTGGCATGCCTCGTGTCCGTCCAGGGTGCTCAGGATTCCCGAGGGCCATTGTCAGCTCGTCGTTCTCTCTGTCGGGGAAGAACGTCCCTTCATGTGCTGCTTTGATATACTGCCGCATCTTCCTGAGTGGTGTTTCCAATTGCTTGTCCGTCCAAATGCACCACCCTGTTACAGGGTCCAAGGTTCCGCCAGCCCCGAAGAACCAAGTCCGGCAACGGTCTGGCCAGTGCATTGTCTCTGGTTCGATCCCTTTCTGAAGCAGATCATTCTTAGCCTTGTCCCACTTAGTCCGGGCTCTGAGGTAGCCGCCTGACCCCGTGCGATGGTGATGCTTCTTCTTCGCAGCATTTATCCGGTTTGTCTCCGACATCTTCTGACTCTTTTCCGACATCTTATGGGCCACAAATGCGGGCCAGTCATCTTTGATCTTCTCATATATGCCCACGAATTCTGGAGTCTTTTTATCTTTGACAAACGTATTCAGTTTTTTCTTCCATGCCCTGAATTGGTCTGCCATCTTCGAAAGTGCAGCAGACTTGATTAACTCCTCTTTAACTGGCTTGGTCGGATCATCCTCTTGCGGTAGGACAAAATTTGACTTCAGCTCAGTCCAAAGATCTTCTTTCTGCATATCAGTGACATAAGTCACCTGAGCGTCGTTTGCAGCCGGCTTTAACCATTGGTGGATGCTGATCGGGATCTTGTCCCTAACCAGAACCCCGCACTGATTAACAAATGTGTTTTTTGTCCGGATGGGTGCAATCGGCTCGCCGGAGCGCGAGATTTCTGAGATCTCAAACTTTTCATCCGGCCTCAACTTTTTCTTCGCTCCTCGTCTCTTTACCGAAGATTTGCTCGATCCGGAGGGCTAGAAAAAGGAACAAAGACGAGAGTTAATGAATGCATCAATTAACTAGTCAACACATGCTTAACTAACATATATACCTCCTGGTCGGACTCGGTTCGGTCACCGGAGCCAGCATCACGGTCTCCTTCTTGCACCGGCATTGGGCCACCGGAGCCGTCCTCACGGTCTACTTCTTCCATGTGCATTGGGTCATCGGATCCATCAATATCATAGCCTAGATCTTCCAGCTGCAGCTCTTTTTCGACATGGTCATCGGTGTCGTTGAGAAACGACAAGACGGCATTTTGTCCGTCTGCGATTAGGTCCATCAACATCGCTTCTTGTGCTAGGTCTCGGGTGTTGTGGTCCATTGTTTCTACAAATATTTACAACATGCCAATTATTATTCAAACATGACAGATGGATATATTAATGGCAAACGTAGAACTAGCTTCGACCCTCGACTGCTCGGCGATCCACAAACCCTAGACCCCCTCATGTCACATTTTGTCTAGTGTCAAAGGATTCAACAAAACCAATACTTCATCATTAGGCGAAAGTAATAGTAGCATGATGGTACGAAGCTCTCCAAAGTGGTTTTGGAACGGAGTCCCGGATAGGATAATTCGTAACAAAAGACGGATTATCCTATCAGGAACTCCGTTCCAAAACAACTTTGCATAACTTCGTACCAACATGCCCCGGTTACTTCTGGCAAATGATGAAGTCATGGAATTCTTCAATACTTTGACACTAGCTAGGCAACCTCTCGACCCCCCCAACTTCTCGGCGATCCACAACCCTAGACCCCCTCATGTCACATTTTGTCTAGTGTCAAAGG
>LR738713.1:869285179-869320392 GCA_902687465.1 Secale cereale
GTATTAGTCCCGGTTTCAGCCACCAACCGGGACTAATGCCACCCTTTAGTCCCGGTTTCAGCCACCAACCGGGACCAAAGGTCCTGTGCTGGCGCGGGTGCGGTGGGATGTTTAGTCCCACCTCGCTAGCTGAGGGAGCTCGAGAGTGGTTTATAAGGGCTGCTGCTCCCACCCTCTCGAGCTCCTCTCAAATGCAGGCTTCTGGGCCTAACTCTGCGCGCTGCCCTGTGAGTTTGCTGGGCCTTATAGTACAGGTGGATCCTGTGCTATAGGCCTTGCAGGCTCACTGGGCAGCGCCCAATTTTTTTTCCTTTTTTGCTTTATTTATTTCTAAGTTGTTTTTTGCTGTATTTAGAGTTTCTTTGTGAATATTATTGCTTTAGGTAAAACCAATTACAAACTTTCTGTTAGTGCAAGTAGTATTCAAATTTGAATAGTTTAAATTTGAAATTATTTATTTTCTTTGTTACTTTATTTATTTTATTTTGTTTCTACTTACAACAAAATACTTATTGTTGCTATTTTTTTTCAAGTTTTTTTGTTTTGTTTTCTGCATTATTTATTTTCTTTTGTTATTTGCTTTATTTTTTTAATTCTTTCTGGTAAAACCAATTACAAACTTTCTCTGTTAGTGCAAGTAGTATTGAAATTTGAATAGTACAAACGGACAATGGTATCATACTCGTTTGTTACAAAGTTGGCATGGTATCATCATAATAGTTGCGGAAAAAAGTCTTCACTTTTTCTTCGCTTGTGTCATTTGCTTATTGCGCCGTAACCATGGATAATCTTCATCGTTTATCAGGATGCTTGGGTCAGCCTTGACTTTGAAGGGAGGAATTTCATGAAACTTTTCATAATCTTCAAACATGTCTGTCTTGCCCTCCACTCCCAGGATGTCCCTTTTTTCTGAAAGAACTATGTGGCGCTTTGGCTCATCGTATGATGTATTCGCTTCCTTATCTTTTCTTTTTCTCGGTCTGGTAGACATGTCCTTCACATAGATAACCTGTGCCACATCATTGGCTAGGACGAACGGTTCGTCAGTGTATCCAAGATTTTTCAGATCCACTGTTGTCATTCCGTACTGTGGGTCTACCTGTACCCCGCCTCCTGACAGATTGACCCATTTGCACTTAAACAAAGGGACCTTAAAATCATGTCCGTAGTCAAGTTCCCATATGTCCACTATGTAACCATAATATGTGTTCTTTCCCCTCTCGGTTGTTGCATCAAAGCGGACACCGCTGTTTTGGTTGGTGCTCTTTTGATCTTGGACAATCGTGTAAAATGTATTCCCATTTATCTCGTATCCTTTGTAAATCTGAAAGTGCAACTAATCCCCGGGTGGTTTTGGTA
Organism: Secale cereale; assembly: GCA_902687465.1. Lineage (NCBI taxonomy): Eukaryota > Viridiplantae > Streptophyta > Magnoliopsida > Poales > Poaceae > Secale > Secale cereale. The sequence goes on from LR738713.1 coordinate 869,286,539, forward strand.
ATTAATAACAACATATATATCATTGAACTAATAGTTACTTGAGAATCATTTCAGAGAAGTTCAGTGATATGGGTATGGAAATGACTGAAGAAGTGGACCCCTCAAAATGCTAAGGCAAGCATTGGCAAAAGCTCAAGACTCCATTTTTGGTTTAGTGATCCAAGATCACATTGAGTCCATAGGAAAAGCCAATACTATTAAAAGGGGATGAGGTTGTGTTGATGATCTGGTTGCTCAAGTGCTTAGTGATATATCTCCTTCAACTATCAGCAACTTTCACTACTATACACACTCATAAGTAATCTCGGACAAACCGATTTTCCAAACTCAGTCCCACCGAGATGAACCACCTCAGCCATAAGCCAAACCCTAGAAAAATCGGTCATTCCGAGTTTGAGTTCGGTCTCACCGAAACATGGGCTGCCAACCTTCTGTAACCGTTTGTCATCAAATCGGAATAACCGAGTTGATGATTTCGGTCCCACCGAAATTGGCAAGTTCCTGTCTTGACTCAAATCGGACAAACCGAGATGGTATTTTCGGTCCCACCGAAAACCCCAACGTTCACTATATTTGAACTTTCGGTCTGACCGAGTTTCAACTTCGGTCTCACCGAGATTGTTCAAATATGTGTGTAACGGTTGGATTTTGTGTGGAGGCTATATATACCCCTCCACCCCCTCTTCATTCGTGGAGAGAGCCATCAGAAAGAACTACCACTCCTACCTTACACTTTCTGAGAAGAGAACTACCTACCCTTGTGTTGAGATCAAGTTGCTCCATTCCTACCATATGAAACTTGATTTCTAACCTTCCCAAGTTGCTTTCCACTCAATCCTTTCTTCCACCACAGCCATATCAGTGAGGAGAGTTGAGTGTTGGGGAGATTATCATTTGAAGCACAAGAGCAAGGAGTTCATCATCATCTACAACATCTATTACCTTTTGGAGGGTGGTGCCTCCTAGATTGGTTAGGTGTCGCTTGGGAGCCTCCGTCATCGAGATGTGGAGTTGAACCAAGAAGTTTGTAAGGGCAAGGAGATCGCCTACTTCGTGAAGATCTACCCCGAGTAAGGCTAGCCCTCCGTGGGCGTAGGCCATGATGGAATAGACAAGGTTGCTTCTTCGTGGACCCTTCGTGGGTGGAGCCCTCCGTGGACTCGCGCAGCCGTTACCCTCCGTGGGTTGAAGTCTCCATCAACGTGGATGTACGATAGCACTACCTATCGGAACCACGGGAAAAATCATTGCGTCTCCAAATTACGTTTGATCTTCTCCACCTCTCTTTACTACATGTGCAATTTACTTTCCGCTGCTTATACTCTAGAATTGCATGTGTAGGGTGATGCTTGACTTGATCATAATTGTGAATCTGCCAAAAACTGTTCTTGATCAAAAGGCAGAATTTTTATATTTACAAGTAGTCTAATCACCCCCCCCCCCTCTAGACATACTTTCGATCCTACAAGTGGTATCAGAGCTTTGTTCTCCATTGTTTTGGTTTCCATTGCATTGGACTCCATAAGCTTGGTTTCACAACCTAGGAGAGTATGGCGTCTAGTGAGGGTAATTATCGTAGAGGTCCTTACTTTGATGGTACAAATTTTGCTAGTTGGAAGCATAAAATGAAAATGCATATTCTTGGTCATAACCCAGCTGCATGGGGCATTATTTGTGTTGGTATGCAAGGTGAATTCTTCGAGGAAGGAAAAGTTCCGGATCGCGAAGCTACACCGGAAGAGTTGCGGATGTTGCAAAACTATGCTCAAGCTTGTGACATTCTCTTCAATGCTTTGTGTCCCGAGGAGTTCAACAAAATCAGCCGTCTTGAGAATGCTAAAGAGATTTGGGATACTTTGGTTGAAATGCACGAAGGTACCGAGTCTGTGAAGGAATCAAAGCTAGATATTCTTCAAGGTCAACTTGACAAGTTCAAGATGAAGGATGGTGAAGGAGTCGCTGAAATGTACTCTAGGCTTGCTCTCATCACAAATGAGATTGTCGGCTTAGGAAGCGAAGAAATGACCGACCGATTCATCATCAAGAAGATTCTAAGAGCTTTGGATGGAAAATATGACACCGTGTGCACTTTGATCCAAATGATGCCAAACTACAAGACTCTCAAGCCAACTGAAGTCATTGGAAGAATTGTTGCTCATGAGATGACACTTAAGGATAAGGAAGAGCTTCACAACAAGTCAAGTGGTGCTTACAAAGCTACAAGTGATGCTCCCACAACCTCAAGTGACAAGTTAATTTCCAATGAAGAGATAAGCCTAATGGTTAAGAACTTCAACAAATTCTACAAGAATAGAGGCAAAGAGAGAAGCTCAAAGTCTAGATCATATGATGAAAAGAGATCTTCTAGTCGTGATCGAAACTGCTACAATTGTGGAAGACCCGGACACTTCTCAAATGAGTGTACGGCTCCCCACAAGAGAAGAGAAGAATCTCCAAGAAGAAGATCAAGAGATGAGTCACCTCGGAGAGAGAGAAGGAGTAGAGATGATCGTTATGAACGAAGACCCTCTCGGAGAAGAAAGGATTCGGAGAGGAAAGACAAGTCATCAAGGAGCTACACAAGAAGAAGACATCAAGCTCATGTAGGTGAATGGGTCTCCGGCTCCGACTCCGACAATCAATCCGATGGAAGCTATCACTCCGACTCCAACTACAGTCAAGATGAAGGTGTTGCCGGTCTTGCACTCGTATCCTCCAACTCCAACTCCTACGACTTATTTGATTCACCAAATGAGGGAATTGGAAGATGCTTCATGGCTAAAGGCCCCAAGGTAACACACCCTGAATTCATTGACTTCAATAGTGATGAGGATGACTTGCTTGGTGAAGATGAGCTCTTGCATGATAAATCTAGTGAGCTTAGTAACGATGAAAATGCTAGTAGTCTTTATAGTCGAGAAGAGTCGAATGACAATGCTATGAAGGAGATTGAGCGTCTAACTAAAGAACTAAACACTCTTAAGTTAGCTCATGAAACAACTCAAGAAGATCATAGAGAGCTCTTAATATCTCATGAGAAGCTACGCTTCGAGAAGCTCACTCTAGAGCAAGAACATGAGTTTCTAAAAGCGATCAATGACGATCTTCGAAAGAAGAGTTCTTCATATCTTGCCAAACGACTTCTCTTGTCTAATTTCTTGCCACCTATTAAGACTAAGCATGACAAGCATAAGAAAAATTCTTCCTCTAGTAGTAACAATAACCATGTTAAATCTAATGTTGTTGCTTCTAGTAGTTCTCTTGATTCCACTAACAATGTTTCAAGCCAAGTTACACTTGAGCAAGAGATTAGCTTATTGAAGGAAATCATAGAGAAAGGTGTCTACAAGAGTCTTGCCGGAAGCAAGAACTTTGAGGAAATTGTGCGCAAACAAGGAAGGCACCGGAAGAATCAAGGAATTGGTTTTGAGCGAAAGTTCAACGCCGAAGGTGTTGAGTGGGAAGAAGGTCAATACCCTACTCCACAGTTTGTTTCTCAAAAGGAGAAGTATGATACTACTTCTTCCAATGTGGAACAAGCTCAAGATGACCTTCCACCACAAGACCACAAGCTAAAGGCCAAGGCCAAGCTTCAAGAGGAGATTGATGCATTCGTTGAAGCACCTCAAGCCATGGTCAAGTGGGTTCCCAAGGACACGTCAAGTTCTACTTCGTCAAGCTCAACTACAACCCCAAGGATTCCCATCAAGATGATGTGGATCCCGAAGAAGAAGAACTAGAAAGTTCTTGAGGGTGACTCCGCCAACATACTTCACTCACATTCATTTTGGCAACTTGTGCAATCAACTTCCACATCATGCACTAGTTCATGGAGTCACAAACCCTCTTGTTGGTAAGTCAAGGGACAAGGTAATCATTGCTTTCATGGACATCATCTATTGTGAACTTCAATCTATGTCTATGGATATCCTTGTTTGTTCCTTGTGGGACTAACCCATGTAGGTATTGAAAGTGCCCTAATCCAAAGGATAGCTCCCAACTCTTAATGATCTACATCAACATTGAGCATCCACATCTTCAACATCTACATGAAGTCTTCTACGACAACCCAAGGTTAGTTTGACCCTTTAAAAGGGGTTCTCACATCTAGGGGGAGCTTTGCTCTAAAAAGTGAGCTAAAGCATCTCCAAATGATGTGAACACATCAATGCTTTATGTAAAAGTGGTAACCCCACTTGTGCTTAAACGATGAGTATGACCTATGATCAAATGTTCTCATTTGGCTCCTAAGTCAAAATACTCATATATAGATGACCTAGTCATCGACAAATTGTGTGCTAGTAGCTAGAGTTTTGGTTGTGCATGTTTGACACATATTTCATTTGCTATCTTATTGTGTGAGCATGTTGAATGCATGATTTTATCCATTCGAGGACATCCATTTGTTGTTTTGATTGTTTTGATTTTTCTGGCCAAATGGATGGACAAGAATGCCTAAGTACCTCCCCTAGCTATCTATGCTTTCTTGTCTCAAATTCTATTCATGCTTATATCACAAACTTTGAACAAGTCATTTTCGGACCCTCCGAGTGAGGAGCACTCGGAGCCACCGATCCGTCTAAGGCTGACTTCCAAAACCTTCTAAGTGATTTTCGGACAGACCAACTTTCTCCCACTCGGTCAAACCGAAACCATTTAGACTGATCTAGGTTTCATCTCGGTGAAACCGAGTTCTAAATCTCGGCGTGACCAAAATGCGTAACTGCATAGCAGTTATCCATCTCGGTGTCACCGAGTTTTTCAACTCGGTCCCACCGACAGCAAGGGGATATAAATACTGAGGGCAGCGCGCGTTGATTATTCCTTCAAACGTTTCGCTCCTACGTCCCCTGCTGCCGTCGCCCTGATCTCCGGATCGTCGCCGTCGTCGCCTGTGCGCCCTCGCCGCAGGTCTCCGCCGCCGCCAACGGTCTTCTCCTCCGCGCCGTTGCCGCCGTAGAGGGACTCCACCAAGTTAGGGTGAGTCTCGATCCCTCTCGTGCTCCCATCCGACTCATTGCACGATTGGTTTGCCCTGTATCTAGCCACGATTGAAAAACTTCTTTTCCACCAAGATCGGTTCTAGTTTCGAGTAAAATTCTTAGGGTTAGGTTTCCACGGAACACATCTCGGTGAAACCGGTTTTAAATTTTCGGTGTGACCGATTCGGCCTCTGGCCATTGCACTGCACTTTCGGTCCAACCGAGTTGTGCAAATCGGTGTGACCGAAGCATAGTTTTAGTGAAACCCTAGTTTATCGGCAGGACCGAAACCCATTTCGGTCCAACCGAAAGTGGTGTGTAAAGTTTCTGTTATACACTTCGGATTCACCGAAACTGAAAATCGGTTTGACCGAAATGCATTCTGTGAAAACTTAAAACTAAGATTTGAACTCACTTTGTTTGCAAAAAAAAACTTCTGCAGTTTGTGATAACTCTTCTACTCTACCTATACCTTATCTATTCACAGGTTGTCAGCCATGTCAGATGCCAGTGACAGCCAGAACAGGTCAGAATCACCTTTTGCAGAGATTCCTGAGGCAGATACTAGTCCTGAGGCTAGTAGCCCTATTGATGATGGTGAGAGGAGTACACCTAGTGGTTTGCCTCCTGCAGCCACCAGAACCAGAAAGGAGAGGAATTCTGATGATGAGGACTCTGACTTCATTGCTGAGGAAGTGACCTCCAAGCCTAAGAGAAAGGTTGTTGCCAAAGAGCAACAAGGGCAGTAGTCGAAGAAAGGCACCAGCAAGGTCAAGCAGTCAGCTGTTGCCAAGAAGCTGAACTTGGGAGAGCCAGCCCCAAGTAAAGTGAAGAAAACTTCCAAGAGGAAGAGGGTAGTGTATGCTGATTCTCATGCAGATGCAGCAGCCGAGGAAGAAGAAGAAGAAGAAGCACCCCAGCCTGCTCCTCAGAAGCAGAAACTCATGGGTGATGCTATTAGGGCTCAAGCCACTTCTAAGCCCAAGAAGCCTGCTCAAGCTAAGGCAGCTCCAACAAAGCCTTCTGCCAAGCCCAAGAGGACAACCAGGAACATTCCAGCATCTGAGAAGAACAAGGGTGATGTGCCACCGTCTGATTCTGATGAAGAAGGACATGTGTTGCTGAAGCTCCGTCCAAAACTGCCGCTCCACAATGGTGCTCATCCTCAAGCCGAGGATATGAAAGCAAGGAAAGATAGAGGTCTCAGGCTATGGAGACAGTCTGATCCATATGTCGTGAGGAGAAGGACTGCTGTGGACCCCAGATTCCACACCAGAGAGCAGCAGGACTTCTATGAGACTGTGCTGATGGATAAGAAGCCTATAGTTGCAGATACCAGATACGTTGACTGGAAGTACATTGACAGCGAAGAGCACCGAGACTTCTTTCCCCATGTACATGAAAGCTTCACTGCATGTGGAGTTGATGAGTTTGTGGGTCAGAAACTGAAAGATTGGAACGATGAGATGATTATGCAGTTCTATGCCACAACCCACTTCTATCCTGATGGGAAGATCACCTGGATGACTGAAGGTCAAAGGTTTTCTTCTTCTGTTGAAGAATGGGCAGAACTTCTGAATGCTCCAGTGCAAAGAGAGGACGACATTGATGTCTATGGGATTCCCAAGAAGAACCATGATTCCATGAAGAACATGTATAAGGAGATCCCCGCAGCAGATTTGGAAGGGTGGAAGCTTGGCTCAGTGTACTATCTCCAGGCAGGTCTACCTACCACTAACACTATTCTGAGGCATACATTGATGCCAAAGTCTGGAGACCATCGCATGATCCGAAGCTATTCTATCAACATGCTGCACATACTTGATGAGAAGGCACCTTTCAAGGTGATGGACTTAATGGTAGAGACCATTAAGAGGACTGCAGCTGACCAGAAGAGGTCATGTGGATTTGCCCCGCAGATTCAGATGCTTATCAATGCCAAGTTTGGCACGGGCAAATTCGTGTTGGATAGGAAGCACTTACCACTGCAGCCAGAGCATGAAGATAACGTTGTTGTGATGGACGAGGAGGATCCAACTTCTGTTGAAGGTCAAGCTAAAATTGAAGCTGCTAGGAAAGCCAAAGCTGATAAAGAGGCAGCAGCAGCAGCAGCTAAACCAAAGAGCTTCGGAGAGCAGATTCTTGAAGCTACCCAGAGGATTGAACAACGCCTGGCCAGCATTGAACAATCTCAGGAGAGCCTAGAGAGGATTATTGACGAGAAGGTCCATGCTCTGGACGTGAAGCTGACTGAACTTCAGGTGACCGTCAACAAGCTTGAGGCAGACATGGAGGAAGCAAGGCAGGACAAGGCAGAGCTCATGCAGGATGACCTAGTCCAGGACTCTCATCGCCAGACTGCTCCGGTTCCCAGAGGATCCCGATCAGCTGCTATTCCCACAGCTCCAGCAGTCACTCCAGCCACAGCTCCAGCATCCACTCCTCCAGCGCAGACATCAGCTGAAGTCTTCGCCGATGCCGTCATATCTACTCCGACATCTACCCAGACAGGAGCCGCCAGCAGAGCCCACAGTGACGTTTAGCTCTATGCTTTTTCAAACTTTTTGGTAACTTGTTGCCAAAGGGGGAGAAATTGTATAGATCATAGGGCTTCGAGAGAGAGAGTGCTCTTTCGTTCTTTTGCGGTTTCTTTGAGATACATTTGGTTCTTTTGGTTCTTGAAACTTTCAGTGTGCTTGATACTACGTTTGATGCTACCTTAATGAGTGCTTAGTCATACTATGCTTTAATGTGTGCTTAATGCTTATCATATGCTATTCCTTTTTGTATGGCTATTTACTCATGTCTTGGTGATTGGGTGCATGTTATTCATTCTTATCATTTTGTGCGCTCCACCAAGATGTATGTGACATGGAAGAGTGACCCATAATCCTAATCGATTGTGCATTTGCATTCAAACGCAAATTTTAAATAATGCACAAATTTAGGGGGAGCTCTTGCTTATCACATACTTCTCAAAGCGACGATATTATTCATTGATTATATCCTTTGTCGAAGCTTTGATCTATATGTTGTCATCAATTACCAAAAAGGGGGAGATTGAAAGTGCAACTAATCCCCGGGTGGTTTTGGCAATTAGTAACAACATATATATATCATTGAACTAATAGCTACTTGAGAATCATTTCAGAGAAGTTCAGTGATATGGGTATGGCAATGACTGAAGAAGTGGACCCCTCAAAATGCTAAGGCAAGCATTGGCAAAAGCTCAAGACTCCATTTTTGGTTTAGTGATCCAAGATCACATTGAGTCCATAGGAAAAGCCAATACTATTAAAAGGGGATGAGGTTGTGTTGATGATCTGGTTGCTCAAGTGCTTAGTGATATATCTCCTTCAACTATCAGCAACTTTCACTACAATACACACTCATAAGTAATCTCGGACAAACCGATTTTCCAAACTCAGTCCCACCGAGATGAACCACCTCAGCCATAAGCCAAACCCTAGAAAAATCGGTCATTCCGAGTTTGAGATCGGTCTCACCGAAACATGTGCTGCCAAGCTTCTGTAACCGTTTGTCATCAAATCGGAATAACCGAGTTGATGATTTCGGTCCCACCGAAACTGGCAAGTTCCTGTCTTGACTCAAATCGGACTAACCGAGATGGTATTTTCGGTCCCACCGAAAACCCCAACGTTCACTATATTTGAACTTTCGGTCTGACCGAGTTCCACTTCGGTCTCACCGAGATTGCTCAATTATGTGTGTAACGGTTGGATTTTGTGTGGAGGCTATATATACCCCTCCACCCCCTCTTCATTCGTGGAGAGAGCCATCAGAAAGAACTACCACTCCTACCTTACACTTTCTGAGAAGAGAACTACCTACCCTTGTGTTGAGATCAAGTTGCTCCATTCCTACCATATGAAACTTGATTTCTAACCTTCCCAAGTTGCTTTCCACTCAACCCTTTCTTCCACCACAGCCATATCAGTGAGGAGAGTTGAGTGTTGGGGAGATTATCATTTGAAGCACAAGAGCAAGGAGTTCATCATCATCTACAACATCTATTACCTTTTGGAGGGTGGTGCCTCCTAGATTGGTTAGGTGTCGCTTGGGAGCCTCCGTCATCGAGATGTGGAGTTGAACCAAGAAGTTTGTAAGGGCAAGGAGATCGCCTACTTCGTGAAGATCTACCCCGAGTAAGGCTAGCCCTCCGTGGGCGTAGGCCATGATGGAATAGACAAGGTTGCTTCTTCGTGGACCCTTCGTGGGTGGAGCCCTCCGTGGACTCGCGCAGCCGTTACCCTCCATGGGTTGAAGTCTCCATCAACGTGGATGTACGATAGCACTACCTATCGGAACCACGGGAAAAATCATTGCGTCTCCAAATTGCGTTTGATCTTCTCCACCTCTCTTTACTACATGTGCAATTTACTTTCCGCTGCTTATACTCTAGAATTGCATGTGTAGGGTGATGCTTGACTTGATCATAATTGTGAAACTGCCAAAAACTGTTCATGATCAAAAGGCAGAATTTTTATATTTACAAGTAGTCTAATCACCCCCCCTCTAGACATACTTTCGATCCTACAAAATCAATACAGTCGAAGATGGTCCCCTGGACAACAAGTACAACTCATCACAAACAGTGTTGTCACCTCTGAGACGTGTTTCCAACCAACTGCTGAAAGTCCTGATGTGTTCACGTGTAATCCAGTCGTCGCACTGCTCCGGGTGTTTGGAGCGCAGACTGTTCTTGTGTTCATCGACATACGGGGTCACCAATGTAGAGTTTTGTAGAACTGTGTAGTGTGCTTGAGACCAAGAATATCCGTCCCTGCATATTATTGAGTCCCTTCCAAGCGTGCCTTTTCTAGTCAGTCTCCCCTCGTACCGCGATTTAGGGAGACCTATCTTATTAAGGCCAGGAATGAAGTCAACACAAAACCCGATGACATCCTCTGTTTGATGGCCCATGGAGATGCTTCCTTCTGGCCTGGCGTGGTTACGAACATATTTCTTTAGGACTCCCATGAACCTCTCAAAGGGGAACATATTGTGTAGAAATACGGGCCCCAGAATGACAATCTCGTCGACTAGATGAACTAGGACGTGTGTCATGATATTGAAGAAGGATGGTGGGAACACAAGCTCGAAACTGACAAGACATTGCGCCACATCACTCCTTAGCCTTGGTACGATTTCTAGATCGATCACCTTCTGAGAGATTGCATTGAGGAATGCACATAGCTTCACAATGGCTAATCGGACGTTTTTCGGTAGAAGCCCCCTCAATGCAACCGGAAGCAGTTGCGTCATAATCACATGGCAGTCATGAGACTTTAGGTTCTGGAACTTTTTCTCTGCCATATTTATTATTCCCTTTATATTCGACGAGAAGCCAGTCGGGACCTTCATACTGAGCAGGCATTCAAAGAAGATTTCTTTCTCTTCTTTCGTAAGAGCATAGCTGGCAGGACCTTCATACTGCTTCGGAGGGATGCCGTCTTTTTCGTGCAAACGTTGCAGGTCCTCCCGTGCCTCAGCTGTATCTTTTGTCTTTCCATACACGCCCAAGAAGCCTAGCAGGTTCACGCAAAGGTTCTTCGTCACGTGCATCACGTCGATTGAAGAGCGGACCTCTAGGTCTTTCCAGTAGGGTAGGTCCCAAAATATAGATTTCTTCTTCCACATGGGTGCGTGTCCCTCATCGTCATTCGGAACAGCTAGTGCGCCGGGGCCCTTTCCAAAGATTACGTGTAAATCATTGACCATAGCAAGTACGTGATCATCGGTACGCATGGCGGGCTTCTTCCGGTGATCTGCCTCGCCTTTGAAATGCTTGCCTTTCTTTCGACATTGATGGTTGGTCAGAAGAAATCGACGATGGCCCAGGTACACATTCTTCCTGCACTTGTCCAGGTATATACTTTCAGTGTCATCTAAATAGTGCGTGCATGCGTGGTATCCTTTGTTTGTCTGTCCTGAAAGGTTACTGAGAGCGGGCCAATCGTTGATGGTCACGAACAGCAACGCCTTTAGGTCAAATTCCTCCTGTTTGTGCTCATCCCACGCACGTACACCGTTTCCATTCCACAGCTATAAAAGTTCTTCAACTAATGGCCTTAGGTACACATCAATGTCGTTGCCGGGTTGCTTAGGGCCTTGGATGAGAACTGGCGTCATAATGAACTTCCGCTTCATGCACATCCAAGGAGGAAGGTTATACATACATAGAGTCACGGGCCAGGTGTTGTGATTGCTGCTCTGCTCCCCGAAAGGATTAATGCCATCCGCGCTTAAAGCAAACCATACGTTCCTTGGGTCCTTTGCAAACTCCTCCCAGTACTTTCTCTCGATTTTTCTCCACTGCGACCCGTCAGCGGGTGCTCTCAACTTCCCGTCTTTCTTACGGTCCTCACTGTGCCATCGCATCAACTTGGCATGCTCTCTGTTTCTAAACAAACGTTTCAATCGTGGTATTATAGGAGCATACCACATCACCTTCGCAGGAACCCTCTTCCTGGCGGGCTCGCCATCAACATCACCAGGGTCATCTCGTCTGATCTTATACCGCAATGCACCGCATACCGGGCATGCGTTCAGATCCTTGTATGCACCGCGGTAGAGGATGCAGTCATTAGGGCATGCATGTATCTTCTGCACCTCCAATCCTAGAGGGCATACGACCTTCTTTGCTGCGTATGTACTGTCGGGCAATTCGTTATCCTTCGGAAGCTTCTTCTTCAATATTTTCAGTAGCTTCTCAAATCCTTTGTCAGCCACAGCATTCTCTGCCTTCCACTGCAGCAATTCCAGTACGGTACCGAGCTTTGTGTTTCCATCTTCGCAATTGGGGTACAAGCCTTTTTTGTGATCCTCTAACATGCGATCGAACTTCAGCTTCTCCTTTTGACTTTCGCATTGTGTCCTTGCATCGACAATGACCCGACGAAGATCATCATTTGGTTCCTCTTGATCTTCAGCAGCTTCACCCGTTGCAGCATCATTGGGCACATCGTCTGGTTCCTCTTGATCTTCACCAGCTCCCCACATTGCAGCATCACCGTATTCAGGGGGCACATAGTTGTCATCGTACTCTTTTTCTTCGCCGTCTTCCATCATAACCCCTATTTCTCCGTGCCTCGTCCAAACATTATAGTGTGGCATGAAACCCTTGTAAAGCAGGTGGGAGTGAAGGATTTCCGGTTAGAGTAAGACATCGTATTCACACATTTAGTGCATGGACAACACATAAAACCATTCTGCTTGTTTGCCTCAGCCGCATTATAGTGTTGGAAATATGCCCTAGAGGCAATAATAAATTGGTTATTATTATATTTCCTTGTTCATGATAATTGTTTATTATCCATGCTAGAATTGTATTGATAGGAAACTCAGATACATGTGTGGATACATAGACAAACACCATGTCCCTAGTAAGCCTCTAGATGACTAGCTCGTTGATCAATAGATGGTTACGGTTTCCTGACCATGGACATTGGATGTCGTTGATAACGGGATCACATCATTAGGAGAATGATGTGATGGACAAGACCCAATCCTAAGCCTAGCACAGATCGTGTAGTTCGTATGCTAAAGCTTTTCTATATGTCAAGTATCTTTTCCTTAGACCATGAGATTGTGCAACTCCCGGATACCGTAGGAATGCTTTGGGTGTACCAAACGTCACAACGTAACTGGGTGGCTATAAAGGTGCACTACAGGTATCTCCGAAAGTGTCTTTTGGGTTGGCACGAATCAAGACTGGGATTTGTCACTCCGTATGACGGAGAGGTATCTCTGGGCCCACTCGGTAGGACATCATCATAATGTGCACAATATGTGATCAAGGAGTTGATCACGGGATGATGTGTTACGGAACGAGTAAAGAGACTTGCCGGTAACGAGATTGAGCAAGGTATCGGTATACCGACGATCGAATCTCGGGCAAGTGCTATACCGATAGACAAAGGGAATCGTATACGGGATTGATTGAATCCTTGACATCGTGGTTCATCCGATGAGATCATCGTGAAACATGTGGGAGCCAACATGGGTATCCAGATCCCGCTGTTGGTTATTGACCGGAGAGTCGTCTCGGTCATGTCTGCGTGTCTCCCGAACCCGTAGGGTCTACACACTTAAGGTTCGGTGACGCTAGGGTTGTAGAGATATAAGTATGCGGAAACCCGAAAGTTGTTCGGAGTCCCGGATGAGATCCCGGACGTCACGAGGAGTTCCGGAATGGTCCGAAGGTAAAGATTTATATATAGGAAGTCCTATTTTGGCCACCGGAAAATGTTCGGGATTTTTCGGTATTGTACCGGGAAGGTTCTAGAAGGTTCCGAAGTGGGGCCCACCTGCATGGGGGGACCCACATGAACGTGGGTAGTGGGGGCAAGGCCCCACACCCCTGGTCAAGGCGCACCAAGATCCCCCCTTAGAAGGAATAAGATCATATCGCGAAGAGATAAGATCAAGATCCCTAAAAAAGGGGGATAACAATCGGTGGGGAAAGGAAATGATGGGATTTCTTTCCCCCACCTTTGCCAACGCCCCAATGGACTTGGAGGGCAAGAAACCAGCCCCCTCCACCCCTATATATAGTGGGGAGGCGCATGGGAGCAGCACCCCAAGCCCTGGCACCTCCCTCTCCCTCCCGTGACACATCTCCCTCCTCCCGCAGCGCTTGGCGAAGCCCTGCTGGAATCCCGCTACTTCCACCACCACGCCGTCGTGCTGCTGGATCTCCATCAACCTCTCCTCCCCCCTTGCTGGATCAAGAAGGAGGAGACGTCCCCGCTCCGTACGTGTGTTGAACACGGAGGTGCCGTCCGTTCGGCGCTAGGATCATCGGTGATTTGGATCACGACGAGTACGACTCCATCATCCCCGTTCTCTTGAACGCTTCCGCTCGCAATCTACAAGGGTATGTAGATGCACTCACTCTCCTTTATGCTCGTTGCTAGATTACTCCATAGATAGATCTTGGTGACGCGTAGGAAAATTTTTGATTTTCTGCTACGATCCCCAACAGTGGTATCAGAGCTAGGTCTATGCGTAGTATCTTGCACGAGTAGAACACAAAGTAGTTGTGGGCGTAGATCATGTCAATTCTCTTGCCGTTACTAGTCTTATCTTGATTCGGCGGCATCGTGGGATGAAGCGGCCCGGACCGACCTTACACGTACTCTGACGTGAGACAGGTTCCACCGACTGACATGCACTAGTTGCATAAGGTGGCTAGCGGGTGACTGTCTCTCCCACTTTAGTCGGATCGGATTCGATGAAAAGGGTCCTTATGAAGGGTAAATAGAAATTGGCATATCACGTTGTGGTTTTGGCGTAGGTAAGAAACGTTCTTGCTAGAAACCTATAGCAGCCACGTAAAAACTTGCAACAACAATTAGAGGACGTCTAACTTGTTCTTGCAGCATGTGCCGTGTGATGTGATATGGCCAAAAGGATGTGATGAATGATATATGTGTGATGTATGAGATTGATCATGTTCTTGTAATAGGAATCACGACTTGCATGTCGATGAGAATGACAACCGGCAGGACCCATAGGAGTTGTCTTATTTATTGTATGACCTGCGTGTCACTGAATAACGCCATGTAATTACTTTACTTTATTGCTAAACGTTAGCCATAGTAGTAGAAGTAATGTTTGGCGAGACGACTTCATGAAGACACGATGATGGAGATCATGATGATGGAGATCATGGTGTCATGCCGGTGACAATGATGATCATGGAGCCCCGAAGATGAAGATCAAAAGGAGCAAAATGATATTGGCCATATCATGTCACTATTTGATTGCATGTGATGTTTATCATGTTTTTCATCTTATTTGCTTAGAACGACGGTAGTGAATAAGATGATCTCTCACTAAAATTTCAAGAATTGTGTTTCCCCTAACTGTGCACCGTTGCTAAGGTTCGTTGTTCCGAAGCACCACGTGATGATCGGGTGTGATAGGTTCTAACGTTCGCATACAACGGGTGTAAGCCAGATTTACACACACAATACACTTAGGGTTGACTTGACGAGCCTAGCATGTACAGACATGGCCTCGGAACACGGAAGACCGAAAGGTCGAACATGAGTCGTATAGAAGATACGATCAACATGAAGATGTTCACCGTTGATGACTAGTCCGTCTCACGTGATGATCGGACACGGCCTAGTCGATTCGGATCATGTATCACTTAGATGACTAGAGAGATGTCTATCTGAGTGGGAGTTCATTAGATGAACTTCATTGTCATGAACAATAGTCTAAGTTGTCTTCGCAAATTATGTTGTAGACCAATAACTGCGTTGTAGCTCCCTGTTTAATACGATCCTAGAGAAAGACTAAGTTGAAAGATATTGTAAGCAATGATGCGGACTGGGTCCGTAGTCCGAGGAGTGTCCTCACAGCTGCACAGAAAGCTTACGTCTTTGATGCACCGCTCGATGTGCAAACCCCTACAACGTTGTCTGTGGATGTTGTGAACACCTGAGAGACACGTCCTGGTGACTACTTGATAGTTTAGTGCACCATACTTTACGGCTTAGAATCGGGATTCCAATGACGTTTTGAACGCCATAGAACATATGAGATGTTCTAAGAGCTGAAATTGGGATTTCAGGCTCATGCCCGTGTTGAGAGGTATGAGACCTCTGACAAGTTCTTTTGCCAAAAAGATGGAGGAGAATGGCTCAACTAGTGAGCATGTGCTCAGAATGTCTGGGTGCTAAAATCACTTGAACCAAGTGGGAGTTAATCTTCCAGGTGAGATAGTGGTTGACATAATTCTCTGGACACTATCACCAAGCTACTAGAACTTCGTGATGAACTATGACATGCAAAGGATGGAGATGATCCCGGAGCTATTAGCGGTTCTTAAGACCGCGAAAGTAGAAATCAAGAAGGAGCATCAAGTGTTGATGGTTTAACAAGATCACTGGTTTCAAAAAAGGGGCAAGGGCTAGAAGGGAAACTTCATGAATGGCAAACCAGTTGTCGCTCTAATGAAGGAACCCAATGGTTGAACCCAAACCTCGAGACTAAGTGCTTCTATTGTAAGGGGAACGGTCACATGGTAGCGGAACTACCCCAAATACATGGTAGATAAGAATAGCTGGAAACTTCAACAAAGTATATTTGATATACGTATTATTGATGTGTACCTCACTAGTACTCCTTGTAGCACCTGTGTATTGGATACCGGTTCAGTTGCTATTATTAGTGACTTGAAGCAAAAGCTACGGACTAAACGGAGACTAGCTAAGGGCGAGGTGACGATGTGTTGGAAGTGTTTCCAAGGATGATAAGATCACCATCGCACGCTCCCTCTATTTTCGGGATTAGTGTTGAACCTAGATAAATGTTATCAGGTGTCTACGTTGAGCATGAATATGATTAGATCATGTTCATTGCAATACGGTTATTCATTTAAGTTAGAGAATAATGGTTATTCTGTTTACATGAATAATACCTTTATGGTCATGCACCCAATGGTTTATTGAATCTCGATTATAGCAATACACATGATGATAATATTAATGCCAAAAGATGTAGAGTTAATAATGATAGTACCACTTTCTTGTGGCACTGCCGCTTAGGTCATTTTGGCATAAAATGCATGAAGAAACTCCATGCTGATGGACGTTTGGAGTCACTTGATTTTGAATCGCTTGACACATGTGAGCCATGCCTCATGGGCAGGATGACTAAGACCCCGTTTTCAGGTACAATGAAACGGGCAAGTGACTTGTTGGAAATCATACATGCTGATGTGTGTGATCCAATGAGAATTAAGGCGTGTGGTGGATATCATTATTTTCTCATCTTCACTGACGATTTGAGTAGATATGGGTATATTACTTAATGAAGCAAAAGTCTGAAACGTTTGAAAAGTTCAAGCAATTTCAGAGTGAAGTTAAGAATCATCATAACAAGAAGATCATGTTCCTACGATCTGATCAAGGGAAGATTTTCTGAGTTGTGAGTTTGGCAATCACTTAAGACATTGTGGAATTGTTTTGCTGTTGAAGCCACCTGGAACACCACAGCGTAATGGTGTGTTTGGACGTCATAATCGAACCTTATGAGATATGGTACGATCTATGATGTCTCTTACCGATCTACCGCTATTATTTTGAGGTTATGCATTAGAGACAGCTGCATTCACTTTAGATAGGGCACCATCTAAGTCCGTTGAGACGACGTCGTATGGTTTGGCAAGAAACCGTAGTTGTCGTTTCTCAATGTTTGGGGCTGCGAGGCTTATGGCTTCAGCCGGGAAAAGCTCGAACCCAAAGCGGACAAATACATCTTCATGGGATACCCACTGGTAACGGTTGGGTATACCTTCTATCTCAGATCCAAGGACAAAAATGTTTGTCACTAAGAACGGGTCCTTTCTCGAGAAAGAGTTTCTCTCGAAAGAATTGAGTGGGAGGAAGATAGAACTTGATAAGGTTTTCGAACCCTCACTTCAACCGGAGAGTAGTGCAACACAGAAAGATGTTTCTGTGGAACCTACGACTGTTGAAGAGGAAACTAATGATAGTGATCATGAAGTTTCGGATCATGTTGCTATCAAACCTCGTAGGTCGACAAGGATAAGTACTACTCCTGAGTGGTACGGTGATCCTGTCTTAAATGTCATGTTGTTGGACAACAATGAACCTACAAACTATGGAGAAGCGATGGTGGGTCCATATTCCGACAAATGGTTAGAAACCGATAAATCCGAGATAGGATCCATGTATCAAAACAAAGTATGGACTTTGGTGGACTTGCCCTATGATCGGCAAGCCATTGAGACAAATGGATCTTTAAGACTAAGACGGACGTGGACGGTAATGTCACCGTCTATGAAGCTCGACTTGTGGCGAAGAGTTTTCCACAAGTTCAAGGAGTTGACTACGATGAGATTTTCTCACCCGTAGCGGTGCTTAAGTCCGTCGGAATCATGTTAGCATTAGCTGCATTTATGAAATCTGGCAGATGGATGACAAAACAAGTTTCCTTACCAGTTTTCTTAAAGAAAGGTTGTATGTGATACAATCAGAAAGGTTTTGTCGATCCTAAGGATGCTAAAAGGTATGCTAGCTCCAGCGATCCTTCCATGGACTAGAGCAAGCATCTCGGAGTCGGAATATACACTTTGATGGAGTGATCAAACTTTTTGGGTATACAAAGTTTGTTAGAAACTTGTATTTGCAATAAAGTGAGTGGGAGCACTACAACATTTCTGATAAGTATATGTGAATGACATATGGTTGATCCGAAATGATGTTGAATTTCTGGAAAGCGTAAAGGGTTGGTTGAAAGGAGTTTTTCAAAGGAAGACCTGGATAAAGCTGCTTACATATTGGGCATCAAGATCTATAGAGATAGATCAAGACGTCTGATGATACTTTCAAAAGGAACACACACCTTTGACATGATTTTGAAGGAGTTCAAAATAGGTCAGTTAAAGAAGGAATTCTTACCTGAGTTATAAGGTGTGAAGTTGAGTAAGACTCAAAACTTGACCACAGCAGAAGGAAGAGGAAGGACGAAGGTCGTCCCCTATGCTTTTGTCATAGGCTCTATACGGTATGCCATGATGAGTACCGCACCTGATGTGTGCCTTGCCACATGTCTGGCAAGAGGGTACAAAGGTGATCCAGGAGTGGATCACCAGATAGTGGTCAAAAATTATCCTTGGAGGAATAAGGAAATGTTTCTCGGTTATGGAGGTGATAAAGAGTTCGACGTAAAGAGTTACGTCGATGCAAGCTTAACACCTATCCGGATAACTTTGAGTAGAGATACCGGATACGTATAATGGAGCAACAGTTTGGAATAGCTCCAAGTGGAATGTGGTAGCAGCATCTACGATATGACATAAAGTTTTGCAAAGTACATAGCGATCTGAATGTTGCAGACCCATTGACTACAACCTCTCTCACAAGCATAACATGATCAAACCCAGAACTCATTGAGTGTTAATCACATATTGATGTGAACTAGATTACTGACTCTAGTGAACTCTTTGGATGTTAGTCACATGGCGATGTGACCTATGAGTGTTAATCACATGGCGATGTGAACTAGATTATTGACTCTAGTGCAAGTGGGAGACTGTTGGAAATATGCCCTAGAGGCAATAATAAATTGGTTATTATTATATTTCCTTGTTCATGATAATTGTTTATTATCCATGCTAGAATTGTATTGATAGGAAACTCAGATACATGTGTGGATACATAGACAAACACCATGTCCCTAGTAAGCCTCTAGATGACTAGCTCGTTGATCAATAGATAGTTACGGTTTCCTGACCATGGACATTGGATGTCGTTGATAACGGGATCACATCATTAGGAGAATGATGTGATGGACAAGACCCAATCCTAAGCCTAGCACAGATCGTGTAGTTCGTATGCTAAAGCTTTTCTATATGTCAAGTATCTTTTCCTTAGACCATGAGATTGTGCAACTCCCGGATACCGTAGGAATGCTTTGGGTGTACCAAACGTCACAACGTAACTGGGTGGCTATAAAGGTGCACTACAGGTATCTCCGAAAGTGTCTTTTGGGTTGGCACGAATCGAGACTGGGATTTGTCACTCCGTATGACGGAGAGGTATCTCTGGGCCCACTCGGTAGGACATCATCATAATGTGCACAATATGTGATCAAGGAGTTGATCACGGGATGATGTGTTACGGAACGAGTAAAGAGACTTGCCGGTAACGAGATTGAGCAAGGTATCGGTATACCGACGATCGAATCTCGGGCAAGTGCTATACCGATAGACAAAGGGAATCGTATACGGGATTGATTGAATCCTTGACATTGTGGTTCATCCGATGAGATCATCGTGGAACATGTGGGAGCCAACATGGGTATCCAGATCCCGCTGTTGGTTATTGACTGGAGAGTCGTCTCGGTCATGTCTGCGTGTCTCCCGAACCCGTAGGGTCTACACACTTAAGGTTCGATGACGCTAGGGTTGTAGAGATATAAGTATGCGGAAACCCGAAAGTTGTTCGGAGTCCCGGATGAGATCCCGGACGTCACGAGGAGTTCCGGAATGGTCCGGAGGTAAATATTTATATATAGGAAGTCCTATTTTGGCCACCGGAAAATGTTCGGGATTTTTCGGTATTGTACCGGGAAGGTTCTAGAAGGTTCCGAAGTGGGGCCCACCTGCATGGGGGGACCCACATGAACGTGGGTAGTGGGGGCAAGGCCCCACACCCCTGGTCAAGGCGCACCAAGATCCCCCCTTAGAAGGAATAAGATCATATCGCGAAGAGATAAGATCAAGATCCCTAAAAAAGGGGGATAACAATCGGTGGGGAAAGGAAATGATGGGATTTCTTTCCCCCACCTTTGCCAACGCCCCAATGGACTTGGAGGGCAAGAAACCAGCCCCCTCCACCCCTATATATAGTGGGGAGGCGCATGGGAGCAGCACCCCAAGCCCTGGCACCTCCCTCTCCCTCCCGTGACACATCTCCCTCCTCCCGCAGCGCTTGGCGAAGCCCTGCTGGAATCCCGCTACTTCCACCACCACGCCGTCGTGCTGCTGGATCTCCATCAACCTCTCCTCCCCCCTTGCTGGATCAAGAAGGAGGAGACGTCCCCGCTCCGTACGTGTGTTGAACACGGAGGTGCCGTCCGTTCGGCGCTAGGATCATCGGTGATTTGGATCACGACGAGTACGACTCCATCATCCCCGTTCTCTTGAACGCTTCCGCTCGCAATCTACAAGGGTATGTAGATGCACTCACTCTCCTTTATGCTCGTTGCTAGATTACTCCATAGATAGATCTTGGTGACGCGTAGGAAAATTTTTGATTTTCTGCTACGATCCCCAACAGTTGTCATCGTACTCTTTTTCTTCGCCGTCTTCCATCATAACCCCTATTTCTCCGTGCCTCGTCCAAACATTATAGTGTGGCATGAAACCCTTGTAAAGCAGGTGGGAGTGAAGGATTTCCGGTTAGAGTAAGACATCGTATTCACACATTTAGTGCATGGACAACACATAAAACCATTCTGCTTGTTTGCCTCAGCCGCATTTAGAAACTCACGCACGCCCTTAATGTACTCGGAGGTGTGTCTGTCACCGTACATTCATTGCCGGTTCATCTGCGTGCATTTATATATAATTAAGTGTGTCAAAAACCATTACAGAACATCATAAATAGATAATTAAGTGACCAAATGGATAAAAGTTCATCATCACATTAAAACCAAAGTACATACATATATAGTTCTCATCTAACAACATATAGCTCTCCATACACATCGAAACTATGTAAAACATTTCAACGCGAAAACAAATGCTATCATAATCGCAACCAAGGTAACAATTGATCCAACGGCATAATGATACCAAGCCTCGGTATGAATGGCATATTTTCTAATCTTTTTAATCTTCAACCGCATTGCATCCATCTTGATCTTGTGATCATCGACGACATCCGCAACATGCAACTCCAATATCATCTTCTCGTCCACAATTTTTTTTATTTTTTCCTTCAAGAATTTGTTTTCTTCTTCAACTAAATTTAACCTCTCGACAATAGGGTCCATCTTGATCTTGTGATCATCGATAACTTCCGCAACATGCAACTCCAATTACATCTTCTCCTCCTCCATTTTTTCCAATTTTTTCTTTAACGAAATGTTTTCCTCTTCAACTAAATTTAACCTCTCCACAAGAGGGTCGGTTGGAATTTCCAGTTCAACTACCTCCTAGACATAATAAAACATCTATGCATGTCAGGTTGGTCGGCATAACTATCATAAACACTAAAACAAATAGTTATAAATTAAAGATAATATACCACATCCGAATCATAGACCGGACGAGGGCCCACGTGGGCGGATATCAAAACCATCGCACTATATAATAACAAGCAATAATAAACGTAAGAAAATTAGACAAATATCTATCTAAAGCAATAATAAAAGTAAGAAAAGCATGGACATAACAAGAGGCTCACCACGGTGGTGCCGGTGACGAGATCGGCGGGGGCGATCGACGGCGGCGAAGACGGGGACGGGACGTGACGGACCGCTAAACCTAGACAAATCTCGGAAGAAATAGAGCTTCGAGAGGAGAAAAGCTTAACTAGTGTGGCTCGGGCATTCCACCGAACACGTTGTGTGCATAGGAGGTGAGCTAGAGCACCACTAACCCCTCTCCCCCTCGGCCAGAAAAAAAAAACAGAGCAGTGAGCTCTGCTCTTGAGTGAGGGGGTATATATAGGCAACTCACTGGTCCCGGTTCGTGCTACAAACCGGGACTAAAGGGGTGCCTTTAGTCCCGGTTCATAACACCAACCGGGACCAATAGTGGTGGGCCAGGAGCAAGAGCCATTGGTCCCGGTTTTTAGCTCCAACTGGGACCAATAGGTCCAGACGAACCGGGACCAATGGCCCACGTGGGCCGGCCGGCCCCCTGGGCTCACGAACCGGGTCCAGTACCCCCATTGGACCCGGTTCTAGATTGAACCGGGGCTAATGGGCTGGACCAATGCCCTGTTTTCTACTAGTGCATGGCCGCCGCCGCCGCGGTGGCCCTCCTCGCGGCGTCCTCGGCGGCCGCCGCCCGGCCCTGGCAACGGGTGAAAGCTGCTTGGGGTGTAGTTACGATAAAATACTTCTTGCCAATTAAGTTTATGGCATGGTTTTCTGGGCCTAATAACTCTCTAGGCCAGACGCCAACCAAACGCCTCTTCTCAGGAGCTGCCTGACCAGGCAAATTTCATCTGGATTTCCGAGCCACACCAGGCAACACTTTACGCCAGGCATGCAAGTGTGGACGCCAACCAAACTACTCCACACACTTCCAAGAGCCAGGCTCCCATGAATTCGGAAACATTTTGCACAAAGCCCCATAGGAGTCCAAAAATTGCGCATAGATTCAGCAGATCCAGCAGCTCTCAAATGCCGTTCAATCTGATATCCAACGGCTCAGTAGCCCGTATCATGATAGCACATGAGCCCTTGAGAGCACTAACTATTTTCCCGGGCCGCCCCATGCCCAGATTTAGGACCCGGACACACAATACTGAAACTATCCGAGGACCAAACCGTAAAACTCCCCTCCCATCAGCCAAGGAAGATTCTTCTGCCCGATAAAGCATCCAATGAAGTCTCCTCCCCACCGCGCCGAGTCAAACAATCCTCCCCAATTCCATCCCCATTCCCCAAAATTTTCCGCACCGGCGACGCCCTCCCCAAATCCGATCCGCCGCCGCCGTTAATGCCAGCCATGGCCGCCGCCGCCGCGGTGGCCCTCCTCGCGGCGTCCTCGGCGGCCGCCGCCCGGCCCTGGCAACGGGTGAAAGCTGCCTGGGGTGTAGTTACGATAAAATACTTCTTGCCAATTAAGTTTATGGCATGGTTTTCTGGGCCTAATAACTCTCTAGGCCAGACGCCAACCAAACGCCTCTTCTCAGGAGCTGCCTGACCAGGCAAATTTCATCTGGATTTCCGAGCCACACCAGGCAGCACTTTACGCCAGACATGCAAGTGTGCACGCCAACCAAACTACTCCACACACTTCCAAGAGCCAGGCTCCCATGAATTCGGAAACATTTTGCACAAAGCCCCATAGGAGTCCAAAAATTGCGCATAGATTCATCAGATCCAGCAGCTCTCAAATGCCATTCAATCTGATATCCAACGGCTCAGTAGCCCGTATCACGATAGCACATGAGCCCTTGAGAGCACTAACTATTCTCCCGGGCCGCCCCATGCCCCGATTTAGGACCCGGACACACAATACTGAAACTATCCGAGGACCAAACCGTAAAACTCCCCTCCCATCAGCCAAGGAAGATTCTTCTGCCCGATAAAGCATCCAACGAAGTCTCCTCCCCACCGCGCCGAGTCAAACAAACCTCCCCAATTCCATCCCCATTCCCCAAAATTTTCCGCACCGGCGACGCCCTCCCCAAATCCGATCCGCCGTCGCCGTTAATGCCAGCCATGGCCGCCGCCGCCGCGGTGGCCCTCCTCGCAGCGTCCTCGGCGGCCGCCGCCCGGCCCTGGGAACGGGTGAAAGCTGCCTGGGCTGTAGTTACGATAAAATACTTCTTGCCAATTAAGTTTATGGCATGGTTTCCTAGGCCTAATAACTCTCTAGGCCAGACGCCAACCAAACGCCTCTTCTCAGGAGCTGCCTGACCATGCAAATTTCATCTGGATTTCCGAGCCACACCAGGCAGCACTTTACGCCAGGCATGCAAGTGTGGACGCCAACCAAACTACTCCACACACTTCCAAGAGCCAGGCTCGCATGAATTCAGAAACATTTTGCACAAAGCCCCATAGGAGTCCGAAAATTGCGCATAGATTCAGCAGGTCCAGCAGCTCTCAAATGCCGTTCAATCTGATATCCAACGGCTCAGTAGCCCGTATCACGATAGCACATGAGCCCTTGAGAGCACTAGCTATTCTCCCGGGCCACCCCATGCCCAGATTTAGGACCCGGACACACAATACTGAAACTATCCGAGGACCAAACCGTAAAACTTCCCTCCCATCAGCCAAGGAAGATTCTTCTGCCCGATAAAGCATCCAACGAAGTCTCCTCCCCACCGCGCCGAGTCAAACAAACCTCCCCAATTCCATCCCGATTCCCCAAAATTTTCCCCACCGGCGCCGCCCTCCCCAAATCCGATTCGCCGCCGCCGTTAATGCCAGCCATGGCCGCCGCCCGCCGCGTCTTGTTGCTCCTCGTCGCCGCCGCGGTGGCCCTCCTCGCGGCGTCCTCGGCGGCCGCCGCCCGGCCCTGGCAACGGGTGAAAGCTGCCTGGGGTGTAGTTACGATAAAATACTTCTTGCCAATTAAGTTTATGGCGTGGTTTTCTGGGCCTAATAACTCTCTAGGCCAGACGCCAACCAAACGCCTCTTCTCAGGAGCTGCCTGACCAGGCAAATTTCATCTGGATTTCCGAGCCACACCAGGCAGCACTTTACGCCAGGCATGCAAGTGTGGACGCCAACCAAACTACTCCACACACTTCAAAGAGCCAGGCTCCCATGAATTCGAAAACATTTTGCACAAAGCCCCGTAGGAGTCCAAAAATTGCCTATAGATTCAGCAGATCTAGCAACTCTCAGATGCCGTTCAATCTGATATCCAACGGCTTAGTAGCCCGTATCACGATAGCACCTGAGCCCTCGAGAGCACTAGCTATTCTCCCGGGCCGCCCCATGCCCAGATTTAGGACCCGAACACACAATACTGAAACTATCCGAGGACCGAACCGCAAAACTCCCCTCCCATCGGCCAAGGAAGATTCTTCTGCCCAATAAAGCATCCAACGAAGTCCCCTCCCCACCGCGCCGAGTCAAACAAACCTCCCCAATTCCATCCCCATTCCCCAAAATTTTCCCCACCGGCACACCACCGGCGACGCCCTCCCCAAATCCGATCCGCCCCCGCCGTTAACGCCACCCATGGCCGCCGCTCGCCGCGTCCTGCTGCTCCTCGCCGTCGCCGTGGCGTCCCCGACGGCCGCCGCCCACCCCTGGCAACGGGTGAAAGCTGCGTGGGGTGTGGTTACGATAAAATACTTCTTGCCAATTAAGTTTATGGTGTGGTTTTCTAGACCTAATAACTCTCTAGGCCAGACGCCAACCAAACGCCTCTTCTCAGGAGCTGCCTGACCAGGCAAATTTCATTTGGATTTCTGAGCCACACCAGGTAGCACTTTACGCCAGGCATGCAAGTGTGGACGCCAACCAAACTACTCCACAGACTTCCAAGAGCCAGGCTCCCATGAATTCGGAAACATTCTGCACAAAGCCCCATAGGAGTCCGAAAATTGCGCATAGATTCAGCAGATCCAGCAGCTCTCAAGTGCTGTTCAATCTGATATCCAGCGGCTCAGGGGCTGTCCATGCCCAGATTTAGGAGGACCCGGACACACAATACTGAAACTATCCGAGGACCAAACCGCAAAACTCCCCTCCCGTCGGCCAAGGAAGGAAGACTCTTCCGCCCGATAAAGCATCGGAAGTCTCCTCCCCACCGCCGAGTCAAACCAAACCTCCCCAATTCCATCCCCAATCCCCGATTTTTTCCCCACCGGCGACGACGCGCTCCCCAAATCCGATCCGCCGTTGACGCCGGCCATGGCCGCCGCCCGCCGCGTCCTGCTCCTCCTCCTCGCCGCCGCCGCCGTGGCCCTCCTCGCGGCGCCCCCGGCGGCCGCCGCCCGCCCCTGCGGCCGCGCGCAGACGCTGCTCATCTCCTTCTCCTCCTTCTCCCGCCCCAACCCGGACCCGGCCGACCCCTCGCCGCTCACCACCACCGTCGTCACCGTCCTCCGCGTCCGCCGCCTCGGCCCGCACCGCTTCCACGCCCACGACCACCTCCAGATCCGCCGCCCCGCCGAGCCCCTCCCCGAGGCCGAGACCGACGCCGCCTCCTCCTCCTCCTTCCACGAGCGCGCCAAGGACATCCTCGTCGTCGTCTCCGGCCTGCTCTTCGGCTTCGGCTGCGGCGCCCTCACCGCCGCCTCCATGTACCTCGTCTGGTCCCTCGTCGCCTCCACCGGCGCCGCCGGCCCCTACGACGAGCTCTACAGCGACGACGACGACGACGAGGACGCCTCCGACGACGGCGCCGACAGCCCCAAGAAGGCCGGCTACGTCATCATCCACGGCGCCGAGGACGTCGTCGCCGCCGCCGGTAAGAACTAACTAGGATCGGGCCTTGCCGTCGTCGGCAGGCAGAGGATTCGGGCTGCATAACTACATGGAATTGTGGAGTACTGTTATTACTATGGTTATATTCGCACCTATGTTCTCTATGTGTGTGGTTGAGGAGGAGAAATTGTCAAGAATGTGCTTCCTATCTGTTCCTACATATATATATATGGTCAACTTCATGCCGAAACATGATTATGTATCCATCCTTAATTAAGCATGAAACTTGTTGGTTTCTGCTGCCTAGTAAAATTGCAACATGTAAACAACCTGTGGTGAATTGTGCTAAGCTGTTTGTGCAGGTATGGTAGCCGAATGTGCATAATTTTCACCCCTCACAGGGGTATAAGTTGAGTGATGTGTCTACTTCGATGGGATGTAGATAATTCTGGAGTGATCAGTCATTTGTCTGCATAGCGACACCTCATATTGTCATTTTTGTGTCATTTCCCACTAAAACCTGACCCCTGAGTGTGACTCTGGAACCTCCTTGGATGTATGCATGACTTCCAATTAGGCAAAGTTAGGTGCAGTGCACCGACTATCTAACGCTATGGTTTCTAGTCTAGTAATAAACTGATTTCTGATCCCCTTGAATTTCTCCACTCCACTACCTAATCACGGAACGTACTCTTGAAATGAAATTTTGTGACTCTTGGATGGCTCCATTTCTTCTCTGTACCCCTGACCCATATTAATAACGTTATGGCACCGACAATCTAACACATTGGTTCCTGGTAATAGACTGATTTCTTGTCCCCTTGAATTTACCCCTGACCCATAGTGTGTGTGTGTATGGTTGGGGACAAGAAATTGTATCTGTGCTTTCTGTCTGTTCTTACATATGGTCATTTTCAAACTGAAACATGCTTAGTATACATCCTGAAGCATGGAACCTGCTGGATTCTGTCTGCTGGTTCTTACCTATGGTGAATCGTAGTAAGTTGTTTGTGCCGTTGTGCAGGAATTGGGGCGTGATGTAGATCTTCCTGTAGTGATCAGTCATTTGTCTGCATGGTGACACCACATGCAGTTATGTTTGTATCATTTCTAACTGAAACTTGTCCTGTGAGGGCGACTCTGGAACCTCCTTGGCAGTATGCATGTCTCTCAATTGGACAAAGTTAGGTGCAGTGCACCAACAATCTAAAGCTATGATTCCCAGTAATAAACCAATATCCAATCCCCTTGAATTTACCCCTGACCCATAGTAATATACCGTTCACACCTATATACGTGTTGCGTGCGCCTGTCAGGCGTTCTCTCCGTGTATGGCTGGGGAGAAGAAATTGTGAATTTGCCTTTTGTCTGTTTTTACATATGGTCAATTTCAAACTGAAACATGCTTATGTATCCATCCTGAAACATAGAGCATGTTGGATTCCGTGTGCTGTTTAGCACAATTGCAACACATTTACAATCTGTGGTGAATTGTAGTAAGCTGTTCTTGCAGTTGTGCATAAATTGGGGCCTGATGTAGATTATCCTGGAGTGACCAGTCATTTGTCTGCATAGTGACACCTCATGTGGTCATGTTTGTATCATTTGTCACTAAAACTTGTCCTATGAGGGTGACTCAGGAACCTCCTTGGCAGCTGCATGGCTTTGAATTAGGTAATGTTAGGTGCAGTGCATGTGAGGCCGATAATCTAACGCTAAGATTCCTGGTAATAAACTGCATTCTGTTGCGCTTTGAAAATTTCGTGAAAGGTGAACTCTCTCTCCAATGGCCCCAGCTCCTCTTGTTGCCTCTGACCCGTAGTAATAGCTCAAACATATCATATCATTTTGCTTTATGGAAACTACTGCCTTCACCTTATTGCATCCACTACCAAGCCTTGATTAAATTTGGTAGATGATACAAATGTTGCTTTACTGAAAGCGTCTCTTCAGCGTACTGCATGAAATCATCAAGGCATTTGTTAGATGATGATTGGATTTGGTATATTGCCCTGCTTCGGCGGGCCAGATTTATTATTGCTTGCTAGTATGTTTCTGCTGGTAATTAAGACCTTGACCAACTGCAGCTTGCCTTTTTTCTACAACACTTCCAGTTTGTCCTAATGAATTAAAGGAGCTTGAACAAACCGTACCTTGCCTTTTGTAGACACTAGTAGGTGTAGCGTTTCTTTCGCAGTACATACACACATTTTTTGTCATTGTCATCGTTCCTGATGATCAAGATCGAAATCCTTTTGACTATATGTATGTTTCTCTTATTAAGCTGTGCACCTTTAGTAGCTCCACGCCTAGTCTTATCTATATGAACTAGGATTCATTTTGCCGAGGGTAAGCAACTGATTTGGGATGCATGATTGCGTAGAATCGTGCAGTGTATGCTGTTCATACCTGTACATATTATGCATTTTGCTAGGGCACTTGGGGGATGCTTTCTATGTGTTCCTGCATAGTCAAAGTTGAACGAAAGCAATGCCTCGACCGGATTGGTTTATGGTATTTAGCAAAACCGTAACATGTTATGACATCTGATAATCAATTTGTAGCTTAGCAGTTTGTTTGTGTAGTCGTGATGAATTAGATCGAAAACTTGAACATTTTCACAAATAGCTGTATTTTTTTGCCTGCTGACTAGATCCAAAAATGCCCTGTGCAATGCCCTGCCCACCCGAGTTCGAGTGTCCCTGCTCGCATTCCGATTTCAGCGTTGTTTCCAATAAAAGCATTGTGTACCACCGATGACAAAAAGGATACTGGTGGTTGCACTTAATAAGAAATTATCATGTACTCGTAGTATGATTATATCAAGAAAATTTCTTTCCTAGCCAGACTGCACTAGAAGAATTACTGAAGAATATTTGTCAAGCCTAGTTTTTGTCAGTAATTTTACCACCACCAGGAAGTAGAACCTTTTGGAGAAATCCCCACAGCTTTTGTGGGCACCAATGAAATGTCAATGCACGGCGAAACTGCCCGCCACAGCAGCCTTGAATGATTTTTGTGAAATCATCTGAGAAGTATTTGAGTCCCGAAAATTGCTGAAAGCGTGCTAGAGTGCTCTGTAAAATGCCAACCCAATTCAGTCATTGGAGTGGGCCAATAATTGGTACTAGTATTATTTTTCTGAACTGGTACTAGTATGTTTTACCTCTAGGTTTTCGCATACACATGTAATTTATATTGAAATCTCTAAATATAAGTCTTTTTTACGAGATTCCAATATGAACTACATACAAAGTAAAATGAGTGAATTTACACTCTAAAATACGTCTACATAATCCGTGTATTGCCATTGAAATCGTTAAAAAGACTTATATTTAGAAACGATGGGAGTATATCTGATTTTTACTGTCTTGTCATGCAGCCACATCACCCCATTATTGTTAGCCATTGGATCTGTAATCAACCGCTACAGCGTGTGTGATCACATCCACCCTCTTAACCATGAAAGCAATCAGCGGTTAATGCCCATCATTAATTAGAGCGTTCACGCAGGTTTTTCTGTTGTCCCCTCAGAGCAAGTATAATAGTGGGCTATACAAGTATAATAGTGGGCTTATAGTCCGCTTACATGACATTTTTGCCTATGTGAAGAAGAGAGATGAAAATGTAAGATGATTGGTCTCTCATGCAAGAGCCTAGCTATATGCAACCACGGGTTGAGCACGAGCAGTCACATGTTGTGTTGTTCCTTTCGCACGAATCGTGGAGACCAACTTGTGCCGACTGATAAAAGAATACACGGAAAAAAGGAAACAAAAAAACTAAGAAAGGGGAAAGAAAAAACATAGAAAAACCACACACAAAAAACCCGGACCCCAAAGGGTAAATGCTCTTGCCAGGTGTTGGGAGTGCTTCTAACTTTGCGGGAGTTTTGTTGTTGTTAGTAAAAAAAAAAAGCTGTTCGGGAATGCCCTTTGGGAAGCCTATAGGGACCTTTGTTCGCTTAATCACGACTTCATATGTGAACTAGTGTTTGGGGCGCCACTCTGTGGCGCCGCTTAAGAGGAAGTTGTGCGCATGTTTTCATTTAAAGAAAATACATTGAGTCATCGCCTCCGTCTAAAAAACATCTAAAAAAAAATCCTCACCTTCATGTAAAAAAAGATAAAAAGAAAACAAATTACCACCGTAGCCTATCAGTGCCACTTCGCATAACCTTCCATTTAAAAAATACCAGAGGTCCTCACCTCCATCTAAAAAATACATTTGAAAATCAATCCACGCCTTTATTTACAAAAATTAAAAGATTTTTCACTGCGGCCAACTAGCTTGCGCCACATGGCATAGCTGGTTGACCGCCCTTTATGCGTAGCGTAATGGTGTAGCTTAATGGTTTTAATAAGCATGACAAGTCTACGTGCATACAGTGGCGGAGCCAGGAATTAAAGACCAAAGGTGCCAAATGTCTCAAACTATTAATAACAAAGGCCAAATTACAGTAATACATGTATTTTACCTAAACTATACATTGGTCATCTCTAAATTAAGACTAAATCAGGGATGTTAGGGGGGGGGGGGCAGGGCCCTGCTGGTCCCCCTGTCTCCGCCACTGCGTGCATAGATGGCATTCAGTGTACTAGGCCAGCAAATGCATCACAGAAATTGAAGGAAATCGGGCCAGATGTCCATGATTCCGTGCTGCATGGTGCTGGCCCTCCAAATCGCTTTTTGGGCCTTGTTTGTGGCCGTGGCTTTGGCGCTTTGCTATAGCTGGCGCCGTGGTACAGGGGCGTACATGTTGATTCAGTAATAATGTTGCAATAGACGTGTATATGGTGACCAATTAGCATGATCCGCATGCACTATGGCCGAGTTTTCGTCCGCCTTGTTAAATTGCTAAGTGTGTTTTTGGTGATAATTAGTTGTTATCTCGACCGTTTGAATAAGTGAGTAGGCCTAATCGTGAGGCTCTAATTGCTTCGTGTTATTCTGTATACATTAAATGGGGTGCGCTTAGAAAAGATAATGTTCGTTTATTTGATAGTAGTATAGAAAAGTGTTACTCCTTCCGTCCCATAATATAAAAGCATTTTTCAACCTCTTATATTATGAGACGGAGGAAGTAGAGTAGATGTTTATAGGACACTGTAAACATGTCTATATGTTTTCCCTACTCGATAGGTGCCCCCTAGTTAGTTTGTATTGTGGGTTCGCCCCAGAATGCCTCTCACATGAGTACATAACTTCTTGATTCCCCACAAGACAACAATGCCTCTTTCTGCGAACCAACCCGTGGTTGAGATGGTTAGGTGGACAGTGGTATCCCCAACCCACAGGGTTCAAATCCTGGTGCTCGCATTATTCCTGGATTTATTTCAGGATTTTCGGTGATGCGTTTTCAGTGGGAGGAGACGTTCCCGTCGACGACGAGGCGCCTACGGTGACTTCGTAAATCTCAAGATGATATGCCGGCTCAGTCTCTCGGAGGTGTTCATAGGGGTAGGGTGTGCGTGTGTGCGTTAATATGGGTGAGTGTATGCGCGTGTATATGAGCGTTTGCGTCTGTACTGATGCTAAAAAAAAGAAAACAATGCCTCTTTCTGCTCTTCTCTCCTCAGTGTACATGAACTTGCAAGGACCTACAAAGTTTGATCATATTTCATGTTGCAAAGTTTCAGATTTTTTTTAATTTATTCTCTATTTTCTTTAATTTACCATTCATAGAAGGTGTAGGGGCACCCGGAAGCTATCACAGCTTCCTTTTTCTTTCTTTCTTTATGATGGGTAGCTTACATTTGAGATTGTTATGTCAATACATGTCAAAAAGCATGAAGGAACGGGCAAGAAACATCACAGTAACTTAACTAGATGAATGAGAAAACAATTTTCTACTGTGTTATCATGCGTTACACGTGCAAGCTTACTATTATGAATACAAAATAAATCCTTTTGGCTATGAAGGGTAAAACTGTAATTCTCTTGCGGGCACTAAAACTGAATCTATCCCTGACTAGAAAAACCTAGCAAGTAACTAAAGGTCAGTTGGCACCGTCGACCTTGCCGCTGGGCCTGGGCAGCGTCACGACGGTGTCGACGTCAGAAGCGGCACACGTAGCTCCCAACGAGGCCGTGTCCCCGACGCGCAGGCCCGTGCACGACACCATCGTCCCATGGTGGCCGCTCGAGTGGGTCGACGGCATGGTGACGGCCACGTCGAACACCTGCGGCCCGCGCAGCGCGTCGGTCGCGAGGCCGTCGAGCACGAACCCAGGGACCTTCAGGGCCTCGCCCCACGCGACGACGGCATGCAGCTCCCTGGCCTCCCTTCGCTTGGTGCAGAACCGCGGGACGGGCCCGGCGGCGAGCGGGACGCCGGCGTAGCTCACCTCCACGACCGTGCCGGGCGCGGTGCAGTCGCCTGTGAAGATGCTCCGCGAGGCGACGCGGAGGGTGAGGTTGAAGAGCGGGTTCAGATCGTGGCGGCCGTCCAGGCCCGTGACGGCGTCGATGGCGGCGGAGTAGAGCGGCCCTCTGGCGCCTAGTATGGCGAGGCACAGGATGAGGGCGATTGCGGCGAGCGGCGCGAGCACCATCGCCGCTACTAACAAGTAGTCCGACCGCCGGCTCCCGATGTCGCCCATCGATCGCGGACGTCGCAGCTTCCCTTCCTTGGATTATCTTCCGTGCGTGTCAAGTGATTAGATGGCCGATTCGATCGATCGATCGATCGATCTGCAAAGCTTTATATATGGATATATAAATATGGAGGAGTACTACGTTCCTAGTGCAAATCGGCAACCGATTTCCTTTTCAATAACGAAAAGGTGTGATGGCACCCGAGATCCCCGGCACCCCCTTATCTGGCACGTCCAACCTTTTCAAGATTCGTGCAGTGTTGCAGGCAGCAGGCCATTAGCGGTGGCAGGTTTAATTAAACAGATAATTCAATGTTCGACAGGACCAGTCGTAGGTAAGCTGTGTGACGCAGAGTAGGCTTTTGCAGAAGGTCAAACAGTGCACCATGCCCGATATTCATCGAGAAAAACAGTAAAAAAAGAGAGATTATAAGATCGTTTGGGAAGCGTTAAACCATTTTCTCAGGCCGCATTGTATTTATATGGATGATGCCGTGGCTTACAAGTTGTTCGATCCGGAGATCGATCGAGAGATTACAGAGAGAGTCGGTATAGGAGGAGATAGACAGAAGGAGAGATAGGAAAGGTTTACATGTTTAAACACTACTCCTATCTCCATCTCCATACGATTGTACTCCAA
>LR738713.1:869341005-869355162 GCA_902687465.1 Secale cereale
TTTGCTTTATTTTTTAATTCTTTCTGGTAAAACCAATTACAAACTTTCTGTTAGTGCAAGTAGTATTCAAATTTGAATAGTTTAAATTTGAAATTATTTGTTTTCTTTGTTGCTTTATTTATTTTATTTTGTTTCTACTTACAATGAAATACTTATTGTTGCTATTTTTTATTTTTTTGCAAGTTTTTTTTGTTTTCTGCATTATTTATTTTCTTTTGTTTTTTGTTTTATTTTTTAATTCTTTCTGGTAAAACCAATTACAAACTTTCTGTTAGTGCAAATTTGAATAGTACAAACTGACAATGGTATCATACTCGTTTGTTACAAAGTTGGCATGGTATCATCATAGTAGTTGCGGAAAAAACTCTTCACTTTTTCTTCGCTTGTGTCATTTGCTTATTGCGCCGTAACCATGGATAATCTTCATCGTTTATCAGGATGCTTGGGTCAGCCTTGACTTTGAAGGGAGGAATTTCATGAAACTTTTCATAATCTTCAGACATGTCTGTCTTGCCCTCCACTCCCAGGATGTCCCTTTTTCCTGAAAGAACTATATGGCGCTTTGGCTCATCGTATGATGTATTCGCTTCCTTATCTTTTCTTTTTCTCGGTCTGGTAGACATGTCCTTCACATAGATAACCTGTGCCACATCATTGGCTAGGACGAACGGTTCGTCAGTGTATCCAGGATTTTTCAGATCCACTGTTGTCATTCCGTACTGTGGGTCTACCTGTACCCCGCCTCCTAACAGATTGACCCATTTACACTTAAACAAAGGGACCTTAAAATCATGTCCGTAGTCAAGTTCCCTTATGTCCACTATGTAACCATAATATGTGTCCTTTCCCCTCTCGGTTGTTGCATCAAAGCGGACACCGCTGTTTTGTTTGGTGCTCTTTTGATCTTGGACAATTGTGTAAAATGTATTCCCATTTATCTCGTATCCTTTATAAATCAATACAGTCGAAGATGGTCCCCTGGACAACAAGTACAACTCATCACAAACAGTGTTGTCACCTCTGAGACGTGTTTCCAACCAACTGCTGAAAGTCCTGATGTGTTCACGTGTAATCCAGTCGTCGCACTGCTCAGGGTGTTTGGAGCGCAGACTGTTCTTGTGTTCATCGACATACGGGGTCACCAATGTAGAGTTCTGTAGAACTGTGTAGTGTGCTTGAGACCAAGAATATCCGTCCCTGCATATTATTGAGTCCCTTCCAAGCGTGCCTTTTCCAGTCAGTCTCCCCTCGTACCGCGATTTAGGGAGACCTATCTTATTAAGGCCAGGAATGAAGTCAACACAAAACCCGATGACATCCTCTGTTTGATGGCCCATGGAGATGCTTCCTTCTGGCCTTGCGCGGTTACGGACATATTTCTTGAGGACTCCCATGAACCTCTCAAAGGGGAACATATTGTGTAGAAATACGGGCCCCAGAATGACAATCTCGTCGACTAGATGAACTAGGATGTGTGTCATGATATTGAAGAAGGATGGTGGGAACACAAGCTCGAAACTGACAAGACATTGCGCCACATCACTCTTTAGCCTTGGTACGATTTCTGGATCGATCACCTTCTGAGAGATTGCATTGAGGAATGCACATAGTTTCACAATGGCTAATCGGACGTTTTCCGGTAGTAGCCCCCTCAATGCAACCGGAAGCAGTTGCGTCATAATCACATGGCAGTCATGAGACTTTAGGTTCTGGAACTTTTTCTCTGCCATATTTATTATTCCCTTTATATTCGACGAGAAGCCAGTCGGGACCTTCATACTGTGAAGGCATTCAAAGAAGATTTCTTTCTCTTCTTTCGTAAGAGCATAGCTGGCAGGACCTTCATACTACTTCGGAGGGATGCCGTCTTTTTCGTGCAAACGTTGCAGGTCCTCCCGTGCCTCAGCTGTATCTTTTGTCTTTCCATACACGCCCAATAAGCCTAGCAGGTTCACGCAAAGGTTCTTCGTCACGTGCATCACGTCGATTGAAGAGCGGACCTCTAGGTCTTTCTAGTAGGGTAGGTCCCAAAATATAGATTTCTTCTTCCACATGGGTGCGTGTCCCTCATCGTCATTCGGAACAGCTAGTGCGCCGGAGCCCTTTCCAAAGATTACGTGTAAATCACTGACCATAGCAAGTACGTGATCACCGGTACGCATGGCGGGCTTCTTCCGGTGATCTGCCTCGCCTTTGAAATGCTTGCCTTTCTTTCGACATTGATGGTTGGTCGGAAGAAATCGACGATGGCCCAGGTACACATTCTTCCTGCACTTGTCCAGGTATATACTTTCAGTGTCATCTAAACAGTGCGTGCATGCGTGGTATCCTTTGTTTGTCTGTCCTGAAAGGTTACTGAGAGCGGGCCAATCGTTGATGGTCACAAACAGCAACGCCTTTAGATCAAATTCCTCCTGTTTGTGCTCATCCCACGCACGTACACCGTTTCCATTCCACAGCTGTAAAAGTTCTTCAACTAATGGCCTTAGGTACACATCAATGTCGTTGCCGGGTTGCTTAGGGCCTTGAATGAGAACTGGCATCATAATGAACTTTCGCTTCATGCACATCCAAGGAGGAAGGTTATACATACATAGAGTCACGGGCCAGGTGCTGTGATTGCTGCTCTGCTCCCCGAAAGGATTAATGCCATCCGCGCTTAAAGCAAACCATACGTTCCTTGCGTCCTTTGCAAACTCCTCCCAGTACTTTCTCTCGATTTTTCTCCATTGCGACCCGTCAGCGGGTGCTCTCAACTTCCCGTCTTTCTTACGGTCCTCACTGTGCCATCGCATCAACTTGGCATGCTCTCTGTTTCTAAACAAACGTTTCAACCGTGGTATTATAGGAGCATACCACATCACCTTCGCAGGAACCCTCTTCCTGGCGGGCTCGCCATCAACATCACCAGGGTCATCTCATCTGATCTTATACCGCAATGCACCGCATACCGGGCATGCGTTCAGATCGTTGTATGCACCACGGTAGAGGATGCAGTCATTAGGGCATGCATGTATCTTCTACACCTCCAATCCTAGAGGGCATACGACCTTCTTTGCTGCGTATGTACTGTCGGGCAATTCGTTATCCTTCGGAAGCTTCTTCTTCAATATTTTCAGTAGCTTCTCAAATCCTTTGTCAGCCACAGCATTCTCTGCCTTCCACTGCAGCAATTCCAGTACGGTACCGAGCTTTGTGTTGCCATCTTCGCAATTGGGGTACAACCCTTTTTTGTGATCCTCTAACATGCGATCGAACTTCAGCTTCTCCTTTTGACTTTCGCATTGTGTCCTTGCATCGACAATGACCCGGCGAAGATCATCATTTGGTTCCTCTTGATCTTCAGCAGCTTCACCCGTTGCAGCATCATTGGGCACAACGTCTGGTTCCTCTTGATCTTCACCAGCTCCCCCCATTGCAACATCACCGTATTCAGGGGGCACATAGTTGTCATCGTACTCTTCTTCTTCGCCGTCTTCCATCATAACCCCTATTTCTCCGTGCCTCGTCCAAACATTATAGTGTGGCATGAAACCCTTGTAAAGCAGGTGGGAGTGAAGGATTTTCCGGTTAGAGTAAGACATCGTATTCACACATTTAGTGCATGGACAACACATAAAACCATTCTGCTTGTTTGCCTCTGTCGCATTTAGAAACTCACGCACGCCCTTAATGTACTCGGAGGTGTGTCTGTCACCGTACATCCATTGGCGGTTCATCTGCGTGCATTTATATATAATTAAGTGTGTCAAAAACCATTACAGAACATCATAAATAGATAATTAAGTGACCAAATGGATAAAAGTTCATCATCACATTAAAACCAAAGTACATACATATATAGTTCTCATCTAACAACATATAGCTCTCCATACACATCGAAACTATGTAAAACATTTCAACGCGAAAACAAATGCTATCATAATCGCAACCAAGGTAACAATTGATCCAACGGCATAATGATACCAAGCCTCGGTATGAATGGCATATTTTCTAATCTTTTTAATCTTCAACCGCATTGCATCCATCTTGATCTTGTGATCATCGACGACATCCGCAACATGCAACTCCAATATCATCTTCTCGTCCACAAATTTTTTTATTTTTTCCTTCAAGAATTTGTTTTCTTCTTCAACTAAATTTAACCTCTCGACAATAGGGTCCATCTTGATCTTGTGATCATCGATAATTTCCGCAACATGCAACTCCAATTCCATCTTCTCCTCCTCCATTTTTTCCAATTTTTTCTTTAACGAAATGTTTTCCTCTTCAACTAAATTTAACCTCTCCACAAGAGGGTCGGTTGGAATTTCCGGTTCAACTACCTCCTAGACATAATAAAACATCTATGCATGTCAGGTTGGTCGGCATAACTATCATAAGCACTAAAACAAATAGTTATAAATCAAAGATAATATACCACATCCGAATCGTAGACCGGACGAGGGCCCACATGGGCGGATATCAAAACCATCGCACTATATAATAACAAGCAATAATAAACGTAAGAAAATTAGACAAATATCTATCTAAAGCAATAATAAAAGTAAGAAAAGCATGGACATAACAAGAGGCTCACCACGGTGGTGCCGGTGATGAGATCGGCGGGGGCGATCGACGGCGGCGAAGACGGGGACGGGACGTGACGGACCGCTAAACCTAGACAAATCTCGGAGAAAATAGAGCTTCGAGAGGAGAAAAGCTTAACTAGTGTGGCTCGGGCATTCCACCGAACACGTTGTGTGCATAGGAGGTGAGCTAGAGCACCACTAACCCCTCTCCCCCTCGGCCAGAAAAAAAAACAGAGCAGTGAGCTCTGCTCTTGAGTGAGGGGGTTTATATAGGCAACTCACTGGTCCCAGTTGGTGCTACAAACCGGGGCTAAAGGGGTGCCTTTGGTCCCGGTTCATAAAACCAACCGGGACCAATAGTGGTGGGCCAGGAGCAAGAGCCATTGGTCCCGGTTTTTAGCTCCAACCGGGACCAATAGGTCCAGACGAACCGGGACCAATGGCCCACGTGGCCCGGCCGGCCCCCTGGGCTAACGAACCGGGTCCAGTACCCTCATTGGTCCCGGTTCTAGATTGAACCGGGGCTAATGGGCTGGACCAATGCCCTGTTTTCTACTAGTGTGTGTGAATACATAGACAAAACAGAGTGTCCCTAGTATGCCTCTACTAGACTAGCTCACTGATCAAAGATGGTTATGTTTCCTAGTATGCTAGTACGAGTTTGAATATATGTCCGTCACCAGTATTATAAGAACGAAGTCAACCTATTATCACATGAACATCAATATTATACACGGATTTTTCTTTATCTTATTAAAAGCATGAAAATAGTACTAGCATGTATGTGCTTCTTACCTCAAAAGGGACAGCGAAAATGGAAACACAATTTCTTCAATCACGTCATCTCCTCCTTGATTGCTACTAAGATGAATTATTTAACCTAATTACATACAACATGAAGTACATTAGCACGTTATTTTAACACAGAACATTTAGATTATATAACAAAGTTCACCTACAGTTTCCTAACTATAGACTTATTAATAAATATACCACATGAAATAACATACCACATGCAAATGAACAATTACAATACCATTTTTTTTCATTATTACCAAATAAATATTTTCTCGCATGTCAATACTAATGGACGCAGCTAACATTGATACAACATATCTAAGCACCAATGAACCTACTCTTCTACAAAATATAGTATAAATGCAACATCTGTCGTTTCAAATTTTTTCTAACCTCTAAGCACTAACATCGCATAGCTATGACGAGCTAAAAGACTAACTAATTACCACCCTGCATGCGCGAAAAAATCAATGTATTGCAAAGCTCATACCTTAATCTTCAACTCCGTAGTTCACTTCGCTAGGCAAATTGTAACACCCCTATGTATTAACTACTGTGTCACTCTGCTAAATATGCCTTGTCATCATCATTAGCAATGCATAATCACAATGGTTAAGCTTACAAGTTCAAAACTCCCCTGAAAATTCCATTCAAATTCAAATGCAAAATGAAGTTGCTCCAAAATTTTTGGAAAAATGTCCATGATGTTGCAAATATTCCAAAACAAATGCTGTTGTTGAAAACAACATCACCATCAACTTTGTTTGGGCCATGGCATTTAAAACAGTGCCAAAACAGCACTTAAATATGCCATACCAATTTTTGGTAAATTCAAAAGTCTTCCAAAATTGTCCCAACCAATTTTTGGTGAAAGGTATTATGGCAATATCAATTATGGGCCAACTCCCACATTTTTATAAAATGTTTGCTGGCCCAGGCAATTCTTTTCTCTCTGCTGTTGGAAATAAAGAAAAAGGGGGAAAAGGAAACTTACCTGGCGCCCAGGGCCTGGCCCAGGCCGGCCCACCTCTTCTCCCTCACCTGCCCCGTCGCCGTGTCGACCGCGCGCTGGTCGCCGCGCGCTCGCCGCCGCAGCCGACGACACCTGCCGCCACAGGGCCGGCGAGGCGATAAGAACGCCCCAGCCGCTCCTCACCGGCCTCCTCTATCCATTCCCCCCCCTCTCCCCTCGCTCGCCTCGCCTTTCCCCCTCCAGATCCGGGCGGAGCCGAGAGCCTCGCCGCCGTTCGACCGCCGTTCCCGCGGCCACCGCCCCCGGCCGGCCACGCCACCGTGTCCGGCGTGTGCGCGGGGCTCGACTACGTCAGCCTTGCCCACGAGCCGGAGCTGGGAGGCTCTGGAGCTGGCGCACGGCGTCGCCCCCTTCCTCTCGGGCTCCGGCGAGACTCCGACGTCTCCGGCGCCCCTCTGCAGCTCCTAATCTGTCGAGGGCCTTCTGCGTGCCGCTCGGTGAGCCACCACCTCTCCCCTCTCCGCTCCGCTCCGTCCCGCACGCGTAGCCACCGTTTCACCGAAGCCCGAGCTCGCCGCCGCGCGAGCTCGTCGACGACCAGGTTCCGGTGGCCGAACACCCGCGCAAGCATGCCCGTCGTGCTTGCCAGCGCCCGTAGATGCTGTAGGAGCCCAGCCCCGTCCATTTTGCTCACCGCAGCACCTTCCCCGACGAGCACCCGAAGCCACGGCCGCCAAAGCTCGTCGCCGGCGATGCTCCGGCCGTCCCCTGGTCCGGCCAGTAGCTCCACTAGATGCGCGAGAGCTCCAGCTTTCGAACGCGACCAGCCACGGCCCGAACGGAGCCCCGTAGCGATTTTCCGACCGGCTCCGGCGAGAATCCGCCGCTGGAGTGGTCGCCGGAGCAACTCCGGCGCCACTGGCCGGCGTGTCCGACCGGGGGCCACCCCCAGGGTCGCTGACAGTGGGCCCTGGGGCCCCGTTGACTGGGTTGACCAGTCAACTGTGCTGACTGGGCAACCCCAGTCACTGACATGTGGGGCCCCTGCGTTTAAAAACTAAATAAAACGTTTTATAATTAAAAACTGTTTAGTTTATCTAATAAGACTATGACAGATGGGTCCCACACCCCTAATTAACCTAACTAGTTAATTTAATCCACTGTTAAAAATAACAGAGGCTGACATGTGGGTCCCACTGGACCCACATGTCAGGTTTGACTGGTCAGCTGCGGCTGATGCAGTGCTGACGTCAGCATGACGCAATAAGTCCTTTTCTGTTAATTTAAATAATTCCAGAAAATCATTTAAACTTTGAAAAATCATATCTTTTAAACCGTAACTCCGATGAAAATAATTTATATATGAAAATTGATCAGATTTTCGATACGAATCTAGGTACGCCCTCCGTATCCCCATCAGATGCCCCTAGCTAGATGAACTTGCAACTTTTGACCTGTTTTCGATAAATGAATAGTGCTCAAATTTAATAATATAAATTCAAACAATTTCCTAAAAAATAACTAAAATGACCTAGACAAGTTTTTAGGCAATCCTGCACTGCACGTTAGCTTAACACGCTGTGTGTTGCATATGCTTGAGTATTTATCTGTTTCTTCCCCCTCTTCTCTCTCGGTAGAGCCCGGCACTGACGCAGATCCCGAGACTGACGACGTCCCGGTGATTGGTTCCCCCTCCGACGATCTTGCTTTTGCCGCCGAGCAACCAGGCAAGCAACCCCCCCTTGAGCATTTCCGATATCGCCTATGTCTATTCTCTCTTATTCTTGCATTAGAATTGCTGCTACTGCTACTGCTCCTATTACAGTTGCATAGCCTGTTTTTGCTAAATTGTTGATACCTGCATTATTCATAAACTGCTTAGTATAGGTTGGGTAGCACTGCTTGGACCCGCACTCTCGTAGTTGCCTCGCATAGTACCCTTGCCTCGATCAACCGGTCGAGCCCCCTTCCCCTGACCTTCTTCACAGCACCGCACGCCCCTAATATGTTCGACACCGCAGAGTTAACATCGGGTGACGAGGGTGATACCTCTGAACTCACTTTCGATGTTGTCCCTGTAGTATAGCTAACTCGTTGTGGGTTACCGAGGGTGATTCCTCTTCCCACTTCCGACTTAGCTTTTGTCGTGCATCCGCTATGGTGAATACCGCCGAGGGTGATTCCTCCGGTACCACCTTATCGGGACTTGTCGTTTAGGAGTCCAACGAGGGTGATTCCTCGGATTCCTCATCGGCATGAAAACCACACGGATACCCTGTTTCACCACACCGTGTTTAAAGACGTATCGATCCCCGAGGCCGGACGTCGCCAGGAACAAAGGCGTGCGGCCAGAGGTATCGTGCGTCTGATGACACTTTGAAGTTACTGCTACACATGTTGGATGGAGGCGGGTTGACCCAGAGGGGTACCCGCGAGTGCCTTTGAGGCGTGAGCTGTGGAGTCGGGTGACCAGTGAGGGTACCCGCGAGATAACTACGAGGCGTGGCCGGTCTTTTCCAGTCCTTGTCACAAGTCCTCGAGACGGGACGACGGGGCCAACAGTATCGTAGGCTCTGCTCGTTACCGCGCGCTCCCAACACACTAAGCGATTTGGATATTTGATCCGAGAGGCCTCCGGGCCGATAGCACTAACCACCACGTGGGTGTGAGTGGGTGCTCTGCGTCGTATACATCAGCCGGAGTCGTCACGACGTCAGCGATTGAGCGGGCTGTTCGGATTGGACTTAGGATGCAACCGCGCTTGTATAAGGGGTTGCTAGGTCTGCTACCGAATGGCTTCGCAACGTGCGGAGTGTCCGGGGCGACGGCCATGACCCCCGGGGGCATAGGATTAGTCCGGCGTGCTCGATCCTCTCTGGCGGTATCCGGTCGGGTTGCGGCGTATGGTTTAGCCGAGGGCGGGCACGACCTGATGGTGTGTCCGGCCGGAGTTAAGCGAGCGTGGTGGGTAACTTGGTGCACCCCTGCAGGGAAGAAACAATCTATCGATAGCCTGTCCTACGGTAACGGACACTCGGAGTTGTATCCACTTCGGTACAACTAGAACTGGTGACTGGAGATATGAGATATGAGGTTGATGTTGCTGCAAACATTATATATATTATTAAGATGAGACTATTCTGTTTCCCCTCTCATTGCTGCAAGACGCTGAAGATGCTAGTCTTCGTCAGGACTAGGCTTTTCCCCTCTCTACTCTGGCTTTCTGCAGTCTAGTCCACCCACATAAAGCCTCCTTTGATAATAATGCATTGCTAGTATAGATCTGATGTAAGTCTTGCTGAGTACTTTGGATGAGTACTCACGGTTGCTTTGCTCCCTCTTTTGTCCTACCCGCATGATAAACCAGACGACGGAGCCATGGTGCCCGCAGCCCCTGTCGATGACTACTACTACCAGCCCGAGGCTGGCTACTACTACTACCCGGCCGGCGAGTACTACTACGAGGAGCCGGCGGACGACGACCAGGAGTAGGATCGGAGGTCCCAGGCAGGAGGCCTGCGCCTTTTCGATCGTAGCTTTTATTTTGCCCCGCCTTTGTAAAAGGCCTATCTTCTGCTGTGTTGTATCTGTACCCAGATACCTAACGCTTCCGCTGACTATGTGTATGACATCCTGTTATGTATTCGAGCCCTCGAGGCCCTGGCTTGTAATATATGACTTGTATGTATTTATTTATGTTTTAGAGTTGTGCTGTGATTTCCTTCACGTGAGTCCTTAGGCTTGATCGTGTGCATTTGCGTGTATGTTTAGTGCACGATTAAGCCGGGGTCGTCACAGGTTGGTATCAGAGCCGACTGCCTGTAGGAACCCCCTTTCCAACTCCTTGGCTGAAGTCGAGTCTAGAGGTCCAAAAATGTTCTACTAACTTGGCAGTGTGGCTTATGGCCCCACGTCGCCAATTGGGTGGTATAGTATCTTTTATTCCTCGTCTATTCGGGTTAAGTTTTACTAACTCCATTAGGTTCTCGTTTCCACTTCTACCCGGAGAGCTGGATATCAGCGCAGTTTCTTGTCGTTGACCTGAATAGTCTGATAATCTTTCCTTTCCATTTGTCTGTTTAACCTTTCTTACCAAGTTCCGATGATAATTAACTTGACAAGTCTGATTCTTCTTCTTTCAGATGAATCCTCTGTTTCCACCTCGCCCGGAGACTCAGCTTGTGCTTCGCACTTGGGCTCGAGATGCCCCTGGGTTTCCGGCCATTCTAGTCGCTCTCATGACCAGGCTGGGTTACCGCTGGTACCCCGAGTACATGGTCTACGAGGAGTATCGCGAGTTCAACCAGGAGCAGTATTATGCTGTTGTTCGTATCTACGACCGGCAGGACGACTCAGACACCGAGCTGTACCGCTTTCACGGTAGTGGCGTGACGGTTGCGATGGCAGTCCATGATGCTGCCTATGCTGCTGTCGCACGTCTCCGAGGAGAGCACAGAGATAGCTTGGATGCCTCTGAGTTTCGATACATTCCGTATGCACCTGCTGGAGATGAGTCTGGATACTACTCAGCTATCTGTGCCCCGTACGAGAGTCGACGTTATGACCCGCAGGTTCTGATTCAGCACACTCAGGCGCTGGATCGTACTGCTCGGGCCCTGGCGGTTGAGTTGTCCATCACCCGGACAGTTCTCTACCAGACGTTGACGCAATTGGTACCGGCTGTCCAAGCAGGGACGCTTCCTCAGTCTATCCTTTGCCCACGCAGGATCAACACACCTCCA
Organism: Secale cereale; assembly: GCA_902687465.1. NCBI lineage: Eukaryota > Viridiplantae > Streptophyta > Magnoliopsida > Poales > Poaceae > Secale > Secale cereale. Next base: position 869,352,090 of record LR738713.1, read on the forward strand.
GGTGTCGAGTGGCCTGCGGTTGGAGGTCACACGCCAGTTCGTGGACCTCTGCTACCCGATCGATACCGGGTTCTGCATCAGAGTGCACATGGAGCTCAGGATCCTTCTGCGATCGAGATCCGCCGTCCGCACTTGCAAGCTATTGTCGTCGCTTCGTCGAGAACTTTTCCAAGATTGCCAAGCCCCTGACTAATCTGCTTCACAAAGGCGTTAAGTTTGAGTGGACAGATAAATGCCAGGAAAGCTTTCAAGCTCTTAAGGACAAGCTCGTTTCTGCTCCAGTGCTTGCTCCACCAGATTCTCGCAAGGACTTCGTGATATATTGTGACGCCTCTCGTCAAGGCTTAGGCTGTGTCCTAATGCAAGAACGAAGAGTAGTTGCTTATGCATCGCGTCAATTACGTCCGCATGAAGAAAATTATCCAGTGCATGATCTTGAACTTGCTGCAGTGATCTTTGCATTGAAGTTATGGCGACATTACCTTCTCGGTAACCGGTGTGAGATTTATACTGATCATCAAAGTCTGAAGTATTTATTCACTCAGCCGGATCTTAACCTTCGCCAACAGCGATGGTTGGAAACTATTTCTGAATATGACTGTGGTATTTCTTATACCCCTGGCAAGGCTAATGTGATGGCCGATGCCTTGAGTCGCAAGTCATATAGCACCAACCTCAAGGTTAAGCGAGCTCAACCTCGTCTTTATGAGGAATTGCGCAAGCTGAATCTGCATATTGTTCCACATGGTTCCCTTAATGACCTTGTGATACAGCCGGATCTTGAGAAGGCTGTCAAGGTAGCGCAATCCAAAGATGCTTTCGTTGATGTTATAAAACAGGAACTGCATCTTCCGAAATACAGGGATTTCTCAGTATCCGAAGATGGAACCTTGTATTTCCGAGGCCGCATCGTGGTAACTCGTTTCGACCTAATGACTGACCAGGTCATGAAGGAGGCTCATGATACACCGCTGTCTATTCATCCTGGTAGTACCAAGATGTATCGTGATCTCCGCCAAAGGTACTGGTGGCCTAATATGAAGCGAGATATTGCTCGTCATGTTGCTGAATGCGATGTCTGTCGTCGCGTGAAGGCAGAACATCAGAAGCCTGCTGGACTTCTGCAACCTCTTCCTATTCCGCTGTGGAAATGGGATAAGGTGCAGATGGATTTCATTACTGGATTTCCTAAGTCCCAGAAGGGTAACGATGCCATTCTTGTCGTCATCGACCAACTCTCGAAGGTTGCACACTTCCTACCAGTCAAGGAGACTATCACTGCTAGCCAGTTAGCAGAATTGTATATCTCCCGCATTGTATCCCTCCATGGAATTCCGAAGGAGATCAGCTCGGACCGTGGCTCCCTGTTCACTTCCAAGTTCTGGGAAAGTTTTCAAGAAGCTTTGGGAACTCATATCCGCTGGAGTTCAGCTTATCACCCCCAGTCCCAAGGTCAAGTTGAACGAGTCAATCAAGTGCTTGAAGATATGCTGCGAGCTTGTGTTATATCATTCGGTAAGAAATGGGAAGAGTCTCTTCCATATGCCGAGTTCTCTTATAACAACAGCTATCAAGCAAGCTTGAAGATGGCTCCTTTTGAAGTTCTGTACGGACGTAAATGTCGAACCCCTCTGAATTGGTCAGAAACTGGGGAACGACAAGTTATTGGTCCGGACATCGTTCAACACGCCGAAGAGCAAGTCCGTATCGTGCGTGAAAATCTCAAGGCGGCTCAAGACCGTCAGAAGAGCAACTATGATCGCAAGCGATGGGGTCTGACTTATCATCCCGGTGATCAAGTTTATCTTCGAGTCACCCCTATGAAGGGCACGCACCGTTTCGGTATCAAGGGCAAGTTAGCTCCGCGCTACATTGGCCCCTTTCCCGTGGTTGCTAGACGTGGATTCGTGGCTTACAAATTGCAATTGCCCCCGCAATTCTCGCATATCCACGATGTGTTCCATGTGTCGCAACTTCGACGATCCTTCAAGGAATCCCCGCATCGTGCTGTGGATCACGAGATGCTCCAGCTTCAAGATGATCTTTCTTATAAGGAGCATCCGATCCGCATCCTCGATCAAACTGAACGTCGGACCCGCCAGAAGACAACCAAGTTCCTGAAAGTGCAGTGGTCGAATCATACTGAAGATGAAGCCACTTGGGAACGCGAGGAAAACCTTCGGGCGGATTACCCCGACCTCTTTGCTTCTACCTCCTAAATTCTCGGGACGAGAATTTCTTTTAGAGGAGGAGAATTTGTAACACCCCTATGTATTAACTACTGTGTCACTCTGCTAAATATGCCTTGTCATCATCATTAGCAATGCATAATCACAGTGGTTAAGCTTACAAGTTCAAAACTCCCCTGAAAATTCCATTCAAATTCAAATGCAAAATGAAGTTGCTCCAAAATTTTTGGAAAAATGTCCATGATGTTGCAAATATTCGAAAACAAATGCTGTTGTTGAAAACAACATCACCATCAACTTTGTTTGGGCCATGGCATTTAAAACAGTGCCAAAACAGCACTTAAATATGCCATACCAATTTTTGGTAAATTCAAAAGTCTTCCAAAATTGTCCCAACCAATTTTTGGTGAAAGGTATTATGGCAATATCAATTATGGGCCAACTCCCACATTTTTATAAAATGTTTGCTGGCCCAGGCAATTCTTTTCTCTCTGCTGTTGGAAATAAAGAAAAAGGGGGAAAAGGAAACTTACCTGGCGCCCAGGGCCTGGCCCAGGCCGGCCCACCTCTTCTCCCTCACCTGCCCCGTCGCCGTGTCGACCGCGCGCTGGTCGCCGCGCGCTCGCCGCCGCAGCCGACGACACCTGCCGCCACAGGGCCGGCGAGGCGATAAGAACGCCCCAGCCGCTCCTCACCGGCCTCCTCTATCCATTCCCCCCCCTCTCCCCTCGCTCGCCTCGCCTTTCCCCCTCCAGATCCGGGCGGAGCCGAGAGCCTCGCCGCCGTTCGACCGCCGTTCCCGCGGCCACCGCCCCCGGCCGGCCACGCCACCGTGTCCGGCGTGTGCGCGGGGCTCGACTACGTCAGCCTTGCCCACGAGCCGG
>LR738713.1:869383908-869406245 GCA_902687465.1 Secale cereale
TTTAGGACATTATAAATAGATATATATTGGCACTTTAACTAACAAAGACTCGTTGGACCAGTTAGTATAAAAATTAAGGATATTCAGTAAATAAGAATGCTATGTCATGAGGAGAACAAAATGTAAGTATGAAACTGAAACCTTAGTGGCCTGATAAACCAAGGGAGGGTGTATCCAGAAATGAATGGGCTGCTCCACTTTCTCCGATATAGTAAGCTGTACATATTCATCTGCCCCTGAAGATGCACACCGTTAAAGCAAGTAAACCTCCCTGTCATTGAGTAGTACAACTCCAACACGTAAGTGATTTGCAGAGCTAGCGCATTTCATGGTATGACAACCTGAAGCCAATGCCGAGGCAGCCTGGAGCTCCTCAATATCCTCCAAAACATAGATGATGATGTCAATAGAGTTTATCATAGGTTCAATGCATGTTTTATCTTGAAAATAGAAGGGGAACAACATTAGCAGCTGAATCATACCTGCATTACGGGCCTGTAAGGTAATTTGTTTCAGAACCAACCTACAGTCCTGATTAACCATGGACACAAGATAGCTACCGCGGTGCAGAAGTCATGCCAGAGCAAGCATCAACATGCACGGACACGTGAGGTAGTGGGCCTACAGACCATATGTGTGGGAACCACGAAGGCCACCATTGCGACTAGGGTTAAGAATAAATCGCTTGTATATACGACATAAAGGTATGGTTACAAGCCTTGATTTGTAGCATGATTCATCTATGCGTGATTCAAATTAACCAATACGGTACTAGACTACGTGGTCTTGAAACCTTGGAGAAGAAAATGAAAGTATGAAAATGAAATCTATCGTGTTACAGCCAAAACCAGTTATACCAAAAGTTTGAAGTTGCCAATATTCTTTTTACACAACCTGGTCTTGAATAATAACAAAGAGTTAAAGGTGCATGTCAGTACTAGCTATGTTGGATAATCTATCATTACAGTTGATATAAGGAGATTATGGCAGAATATACGGATTCACAGGAATCAAGCAAGTCCCTCAAGATGTGTGTAGTTACCGACGCTGCGATGTTGCTGGCTCCACTTCCTCCTCCCTCTCGCCGTCGCCGGCGGCTATGGGATCGATTTCTCCCAGAGTCAAGTGGTGCGCTCGCGAGTTGGTACTTGGGAGACCTTGCGGCGACCGGTGGTAGTCCTTGCGGCGGGGTTGATGTAAGCTTCTATGGCGTTGAGGTGGCTCCTCTGGGGCGCCGGCAGTGGTGCCTGCTTGCATCGGAAAGATTGAGCCGGTGGCCGGTGGTGCAAGGAGCTGCTGGCTCGTGTGTGGGCTTGGGCCCAGATCTGGCCGTGGCAGTTCGGCGCCCGCGACGGCTGCTCGATACAGGCATGGCGACCTCCTGCAGGCCTGCCGCCATCGTGTACACTGGTGGGTGCTCGCGGTGGGGCTGGCTGGTGGTGGCGCTAGCTAGCAGGAGGTCGTCAAAAAGGATTTGGCGGTGGCGGCGGCGGCGGCAGAGTCCTGGTGATGGAAGTTGGGGCGAGAGAGAGAGAGAGGAATCGAGCGAGAGGGGGGTGGTGGATGGAAAAGTTTCGCAACTTTATTTTTTTAGTACTTAGCGCGTGATATTTTGACGGAGGAGGTGGGCACCGGGAGGTTACCTTGGTGCGGGATGTGTGGGAGGTTCAACAAACAACACATGTTATCATTTCGTTGGTACATATATGTTGGTATAGGGGGGTCTTTGTTGTAGTGGGCCTGTCGGCTATTAGATTTCACCGTCGGAAATATGGGGATTTCTAGTAGTGTCGGATCCCAGCAAACTCAACATAGCAACAGCATAAGGATTACATAGGTGCCTCGATCATGTAGGGCAGCTCACGAGGACTAATTAGTGAAGCACAAGAACGGGAGGAGAACATCACATAGCTACTGGTCATGGACTCATGGTCCAAGGGAGACTACTCACGAGTCATCCGGGAGGCGTCCATGGTGGTGGAGAAGCTCCCGGTGGTGATCCTCCCCTCCGGCAGGGTGCCAGGAAGAGTTCTCCTGGTGCTCCCGATCTTGGAAGCGGCGGCGGCGGCGGAACAGAGATGGGATCGCGAAAAGAGTTTCTTTTTCTGAGGGTTTCGGAGGACCCTCTAAATATATGCCAAAGGGGGGCACCAGACGGGGCTCGGGGGGCCCAGGCGCCCCCCCGGCGCGGCCCAGGGGGGGGGCGCCGCCAGGGCGCCTGGAGCCCTGGTGGCCCCCCCGGCTGTCCTTCGGGCGCAGGGTTGTTTCCGGAACGCTGATTTTTTATATAATTTTTCTGGATTTTTCTGGGCAGTTTTCGAAACGTGAAAACCTGAAATACAAAAACAGCCGAAAACAGAAACTGGCACTGGGGTGCACTGGATTAGTAAGTTAGTCCAAATATGATCAAAAGTGTATGGAAATGAATATCATAGCAATATCACCCAAAAGTGGCATGGAGCAAGCAGAAATTATAGATACGTTTTGGACGTATCACGCGCACGTAGAAAGCATCAACACCAATATGCTTGGTGAGCTCATGCTTCACAGGATCGCGTGCAATGCTGATAGCACCTGTACTGTCAGATAAGAGCTGAGTCGGTATAGTGACAGAAACACCAAAGTCCTGAAGTAACCACCGCAACCAAGTCACCTCTGCCATCAAAAGAGCCATTGCTCGCAACTCAGCCTCGGCACTCGAACGGGAAACTGCAAGCTGTTTCTTCGTCTTCCAGGCAATGAGAGAACCACCAAGAAAAACACAGTAAGCAGAAAGTGAACGGCAATCCGAAGGATCACTAGCCCACGTAGCATCCGAATAGGCCTGAAGCTGTAAAGAACTGGAGCTAGGAAAGAAGAGACGATGAGAAATCGTGCCTCGAAGATATCGGAGAACACGAAGGAGATGACTATAGTGAACCGATGTGGGAGCAGAGACAAACTGACTCAGAATATGAACCGGATAAGAGATGTCCGGACGAGTGACAGCTAGATAGACAAGACTGCCAACAAGATGACGATAACGCGTCGGTTCAGGGAGAGGATCACCATCAGTAGCACGGAGGTGAACATTGAGCTCCATAGGAGTCTCAACAATGCGCTCGTCAGTAAGAGCAGCACGAGCAAGAAGATCCCGGATATACTTTTCCTGGGATATAAAAAAGGCATCAGAGGTAGAAGAGACTTCAATCCCAAGGAAGTAGCGAAGAGGTCCAAGATCAGACATAAGAAACTGCTCACTAAGACGGGCCTTTACAAAGGCAATATACTCGGGGTCATCCCCCGTGATGATCATGTCATCAACATAGAGAAGAAGAAGAGTCCAACCACGAGGAGAAAGGTGAATAAACAACGCTGAATCATGAGCACTTGCTGAAAAACCAGCAACAGTGATCACAGAGGCAAAGCGCTCAAACCAGGCGCGGGGGGCTTGCTTAAGGCCATAGAGAGAGCGACGAAGACGACATACCATGCCATCAGGAACAGAATACCCAGGTGGTGGCTGTATGTACACCTCCTCACGCAGCTCACCATTAAGAAAGGCATTCTTAACATCAAGCTGAGATATAGACCAGTGGCATACAGAGGCAACGACAAGAAGTGTACGGACAGTGGTCATATGGGCCACAGGAGCAAAAGTCTCATCATAATCACGACCATGCTCCTGCTGAAAACCACGAGCCACAAGACGAGCTTTGTGACGCTCAAGAGAACCATCGGAGCGAGTCTTAACCTTGTAAACCCACTTACAAGTGATCGGACGAACTCCGGGAGGAAGAGAAACAAGATCCCAGGTACCAGTGCGTTCAAGAGCAGCAATCTCCTCTGTCATCACAAACTGCCATTCAGGATGAACAACAGCCTGACGGTAAGAAGTCGGCTCAAGAACAGCAGCACCAGCGGTGGGAAATCCAAAGCGATCAACAGGCGGACGAGGACGAGAACGCAAGCCATAAGTAGGCTGAGAGGAAGATGACGACTCATCCACAGAGGCATCGACAGGTCGTGGACGATGAGTGTAATGCTGAGGAAAAGATGGAATGATAGAAGGAGGAATCACCAAGGTAGAATCGGGGGGTGACGACAAAGAAGTCACCAGAGATGAAGGTGTGGAATCCGGTGACATGTGAGGAGAGGAGACCGGGGAGGAAGTCACCGGAGATGAAGGTGGAGAACCCTGTGACATGCTAGGCGAGGAGACCGGGGAGGATGGTGACTGCAAATCAACTAGAGGTGAAGAAGGAGAGGAAGTGGAACGGAGAGGTACATGCTCGACGGGTGTGATAGGTGAGTCAGGAAAAGTGAGGAAAGAGATATCCTGCACTGAAAAAGTCGAGGAAGATGAGCGTGGATAGAAGGAACGAGACTCATCAAAAGTCACATCTCGAGAGATACGCATCCGACGACCGATAGGATCCCAACAACGATAGCCCTTATGCTCATCACTGTAGCCTAAGAAGACACACTCAACAGACTGAGCGGTCAGTTTGGTGCGTTCGCGAGGGCCAAGAAGAACATAGCAAACACAACCAAACGAGCGAAGCATCGAATAATCGGGAGAACGATCAAAAAGTCGCTCAAAAGGAACACCACCCTGTAGAGCAGCGGAAGGCTGTATATTGATAAGATAGGTGGATGTGGAGACGGCCTCAGCCCAAAAATGAGGTGGGAGAGAGGCAGCAATCATCAATGCACGAGTCGTCTCAAGAAGATGTCGATGCTTTCGCTCAGCCACACCATTCTGAGCATGAGCACCAGGACAAGAGAATTGAGAGAGAGTCCCTTGCTCAGCAAGAACACCACGCAACATCTTAGAGATATACTCGCCAGCGGAGTCAGCACGAAAAACACGAATGGGTGAAGAGAACTGAGTATGAACCATGGCAGCAAAACGCTTATAAATAGACAACACCTCACTACGAGAAGTCATGAAATAAAGCCATGTGTAACGAGAGAAATCATCTATGAAAATCATCGGCTTCTGGTAAATTCTGTTTTGAACGGATTTTGAAGGGGGATTTTTTTAATTGAGTATCAGCCAGTGCTAAGAGACTAGCAAGACTACAAGAGTAGAGTAAATTACCAGATCATCCATACTTCGATGCATTAGAACCTGCTGTGGTTACTTTCTAGGGGCTCTGAAAATAACTGCTCTGAAATCGAACCATTCAGTTCAGTTGAGTAGATAGTGGATCTCTGAAAACTGGGATCTCTCATCTTGGTTACCTTCACCTACTGCATTGCAAAACCATTCTAGGTTAGGCTCACAGAGTAACGATGATGATTAGCCAGCTAAAGTCTGAAACTCTCTGCCCATATGCTCTAGCTGACAGCAAGAATAATGAACAGCAAGTGCTTTGCTCGGCTGTACCGCGGCTCGATTTAATTTCTTTGTGTTTTTCCCTGTGAGATGCAGATTTAATTTGGGCATCCAAGTTTCGTCTGATCGCCGGGGGATGCCTGGAGCTGCGTTTCGTCATCGAGATCCTGAACCTGAACCTGGATAGAACATTGCCACCTCTGAAAGGGTTCTTGTGTTAATGTGTTGCGTTTGCCACCTCGTCACTATACTTGTTCGGCCTGTACTGGATCCTGAGTAGCACTACTGTAGTTGTAGTTAGGATAATGTCATAAATTGCTACAAGTCAAAATTATAAGGTGCTACAAAATGATAATTGTTTTTTGGGGGAAATATGGTTTAAATGCACTACTAATTTCTGGAAAATAGTACTCGAAAAAAAAGCAGTGACATAGAATCGGTAATGGTGCATCATGTGAAGTGAATTAAGTAAGATGACCATTACTCTCACACTTCAAAATGCAGCCCTTATTATTAAGAGCACACACATTAGGCCTGCATCTAGCGGTGCAAAAAAAAATCGTCTTGAACCACTCACAATCCCGGCATGGCCGAGCTGTTCGTTGGAGTTGTTTTTTTTTTCGAAACAAAGGCAAAGATTGCCTCATCTATTTAATTATGAAAAACCGAGAAAAAATCGAAAGGGCCAAGCCCACTCCCAAAGACGGACACACATAGAGCAAAGCCCACCCTTTTCGTTGGAGATGTGGATCCCACGGAGTCATGGTGCACCATTGACCATACACTTTATGAGTTGACAAAGATGGTTGGTGTGAATATGAGAACCCTCGTCTATGTGGCACATCGATTGAAGATGTGTCCGTGTGCCTCTCAATTCTACAAGTCTGACAGACCGGTTCAACCTTGCTGGAAAAATATGTTGGATCGGCCTTTCTACTAACCGTTTGATCAGATCAGCCACAATTAGCATCTTCCACCTGCCAATTTACGTCACAATCGACAAGACAACGACCACTGATCATGCTTCTGAAGGAATCTTTACAAAACTCCACCTCGACGTCGATAACCCTACATTTACCGCCCAAGGGGAGACCTATTTCTTCACGACGCCGTCACTGCCACGTAAAACACCGCCTAATGACGTGTCGGCTCATACCCTAACTACGAGCCTAGAATGCCAGAGCAAAGGGCCGGTATCCTCTCGCCGCCGAAGTGCAAGCGGAGGGAGAGGGGACCAACGGCCTCACCAGGAGGACTGAAGTCGCCGCCCATGCGGCATTGCTTGTCGGGGGAGGGACAACATGTTACAGTAAATCAGTGGCAAATCGGTAATTTTGCGGTTGCGAGAGGGAAAGAAGAGGGGAGAAAGGCAGAGGAAGACACGGTCAAGGAGTGAAAGAGTACTACCGATCTCTTCTCCACCCTTCCTCCCGCCGCCGCCATGGATGGATGAGGAGCTTCCTTGCGATTGCTTTCTCTCCGAGAAGCCCGAATCCCCTCCTCACCCGCGCCGCACCATCGGATCCCCCGTCCCGCGAGCTCCCCGTCGATCCTAGCCTCGTCGACCTGCATTTGATCTGATCTGCTCTGCTCTCCGCTCCGGGGGGATTGCTAGGTGCTAGCGCGCGAAAGCGAGGGGTCCATGGACGGCGGCGGTCCGGAGGCGGCGCCGCTGGAGTTCCCCTCCGCGGAGTGGCGGCGCGTGTACGACCGGCTCCAGGGGCTGCTGCCGCGGGTCGAGGCGCTCGCCGCCGACCGCGCGCGCCTCGAGGAGGCCGTCAGGCTGGCGGACGCCCGCGAGAAGAGCCTCCTCCAGGTGGTTCGCGCGCTGCCTCTCCTCTAGGGTTTCCATTTATCCATTTGGGGTTTTCATGAAGAAATCTGACTTAATAGCGCCTGATGCTGGTTTGTTTGCGATTGATTGAAGGCGGAGGCGAGCAGGGAGAGGTGGAAGGCGGCCTACGCCGAGCTGCCTCCCGGTGCCAATCCCAAGCTCGCCGGTAAGAGAGACCAATCTCTCCTCTTCTTCTCTCTTTTGGACGAATGATTTGGGTGGAAAAGGAAAACGGCATCATTTCCCCAATCTCGATGAGATCATGCTGCTGCTACTGACGGCTTTGTGTTCAATGCAGAACTTCAAGAGCGCGACTTGGCGGATTCCGAAGCCTGCCAAGAAGCTCTTCCTCATGTTGATAACTCTCAACTCAAGGTACTTACTAAAACATCAGTCCCATAAATCAAAAAAGCATTCTGTCCAGCCGAAGAAGGTTACTGGAAAAGTAATTGGGAATTCAGTTTGATTTCCATGATATCTTATGTCCATATAGGATAATCAGTTTCTGGGGAGTGCTAATAGGCTGGAGTCTGTTTTGTAACAGGAGACTAGTCAAAAAAAGCACAGGAAGCTTACCAATGAGGAGACTAGTCAAAAAAAGTGCAGGAAGCTTACCGGTGAGGAGACTAGTAAAAAAAAGCGCACGAAGCTTACCAATGAGATGCATCTTGAACGGTGCACGGTGAGTCTCCCTTTCGCTCGTCTTACCTCACGCCCTCGCCCTGCTCCATCTTTGGCCGGTGCATCTCAGGTTCAGCATTTGTGTTGCTTATCTTCTCAAGATCTAGACGATTTTGTCGGTTCATTTGCTGTAAACAATTTTGCAGAGTTATCTTTTCTAAAGATCGAGTGGATTTAAGTGTTCATATTCCTTATAAGATAGCTGTTTCTTTTACCTTTTGTCATCTGAGTGGATCCAACATTGCTGACAGACTCCCTAATGAATTAACCTTGCAAGTTGCACATGAGAACTGTGGTCGTGATCAGCCTTATACGATTATAGCAACTTGAAGGTCATCCTGCTTCTGTTCGATTCATCACTTAACATTGCCCCACACTTGTTTCTGGCCAGTGAATCATCTAATTTGCAAATTGTAGGATTCTTGAGTATTATGTATTTATATCACAATATCTGTCAACTTTCTGTAAGATACTTGATTTTCCTAAAACATGGTTGTACGTGAAGGACTGACAACATAGCCCAAACAGTCCTGATGATTATATTTATCACTAAATTTGCAACACCGACAGTTATCACCGTGGAACCGGATGGTTTGTTGTGGTTATTTCTGTTTTTAGTTCTATTATCTGTTAGAACTGCTACTGTTCTTTTCATTTACCGTCTGGTGTCTTCAATGAAAGCCTTTGTCTAATAAGATGCTAATGTTTTGTGTGCTTGTTCAACAGATGCAGATCTTTGTCAAGATCAGCTGTTCAATTTTTCGCAAAAAAAGAAAGACCCACTGTTTAAAGACAATCACTCTTGAGGTCATGAGATCAAATACGATCTACGATGTCAAGGAAAAGATACAAGACAAGGAGGGCATCCCTGCAGTCCAGCAGAGACTCATGTTTGGCAGTGAGCTGCTGGTGGACAGCTGCAGCCTGGAGGACTACAACATCGAGGAGGAGTCCACCCTCACCCTTGACCTTGTTCCCCAAGGGATGCATATCTTTATCAGGGGACGGAGTGGCAAGATCATGACTATGGGTGTTGAGGGAGAAGATAGCCTATACAGTGTCAAGGCAAAGTTTTTCGATGAAACCGGCATCCCCCCAGGCAGACAGCGTCTCTTCTTTGCCGGGAAGCAGCTGGAGGATGGCCGTACCTTGGCTGACTACGACGTGCAAAATGAATCTACCCTTCATGTTGCGTTTCGCGGCATCACGCGTCGGAGCGGTCAGATGCGCATCTCTGTCAGGACGGTGACCGGGAAGAAAGTCATTGAACGTGCGATGAAGCGCAGACAGGCCGTTGACAACATCAGAGCATGGATCTACTCTGAGTTGTGCATTCTCCCGGAGGAGCAGCAGCTCTCTGGTGAGGACGGCGCCCCCTTGGCGGAAGTGATCCGTCGTTCGTGCACCGTTGTCCTGCAGATCCGTCCTCCTGGTGGTTGGTGAGATGGAAGTAAATTGGTCCTTTGCTTTTGGTGGTACTATTAGTGAGAGCTCAGTCAGACTCGGTAGCGATTGCACCTTAAGGGCATATATTTTAGTGCAACAATATGCAGGGTGTAAAATGAGTGAAGTGTTGTAGTTTCTGGGCTGGTAATAACAGACCTGTGTGCGTGCGTATGTACCTGGGGTTTCTCTGAAGGAATAGTACATGCTTGTATGCAAGTACTTGATAATTTCAGTGTGACACTTATGTGGTGTCGTTAGCCTGTCAAGTAAGGATATATGTATATGTTCCCTCGATGTCCAGACATTAACTGTTGACGATCATTGTGCGGCTCTGTTCTGCCTACATTTTGTTTCTAATTTTCTATTTCTTTTCAGAATCCCTAAACCATATAGATGCAGAGCAAAGCTGGACGATTGAGATCTTCACCAATCGCCAGGGCTGATCACTACAACTTTTGCGTGTCTCCTGCATCAGATTATTCAAGGAGAGCATGTTGCACAAGGATGTAAGTAAGGCTTCTGCGCTCGCATCCGTGCATATAAATTTTGGAGTCCGTACATTCTGCCTTGAATGGATTTGGTAGGGGTTGAGAGATATTGACCATAAGTGATCAATTGCTCTGAAAACCGGCTTCCTTTCTGTTCATCTTCAGTTCAGTAAATTCATACCCTAGAGCCTGTCGGGGTTACTTTCCTGGGACTCTGAATATAATTGCCCTGAAATTTGATCATTCAGTCATAATTAACAAATGTAAGACATTTTAGGTCACTACTTTAGTGACATAATAGCTCTGAAAACTGGGATCTCTCATCTTATTTACCTACTTACTTTTAGCTACTGCATTACAAATCAGAAGCTCAAGGTAGGCTCACCGAATGATGATGATTGATTAGCTGAAATCAGGAGACACCAAAGTGCAACTCTGAAACTGAAACTGTTTGAGAGCAGAAACAGTTTGATGACGAAATTGAAGCCATAGAGAAGGATGACGAAATTGACAGATTGAGAGCAGAAGCAGTTTGATGCAGAAAACAAGGTACAGATTCGCTATTGAGGGTACATTACTAGAAATGTGCTCTTAACTAAGAAGAAAAATTATGGAATCCAGAAATACAAAAATGGGCAACGTGAGATTCTGAAATGACCTTGTTTTCCTTCCGTGTTATTTGTCCAGCACATGCTTGTGGCGTGGCATACCCACAGCAGACCCTCTCTTTCTATAGGTACATATGTAGTTGATGGACGATATCGTGTTTATACATAAACCTGATCGGTCGACGGTAACATTAATAAACTGCGATGTTTAACCAAATTCACTTAATCACTGTTGCAGTTTAGTTGATTGCCTCTTGACATGTGATCATTGGCTGTTTTACTGGTATGCATATGCAAGTCTAATCCCTTATAGACCAGGAATCATATTTCCTTGTGTTCTGCTTTATTTTCCATTTTTGTTCCTAAAGGCATAAACATCTAGATTCTTGATAGGCTACCTGCATGAAACATGTGCCATTTGGAGACACAAACTGATTGTAAAGTGAGGAATTATGTTTATCTATGTAGGAACCTCTACTTCTGGGAGTGCTACTTGTGTAGAGTTTGTTTTGTAACAGGAGACTAGTCCAAAGAAGAGTCAAAAGTGCAGGAGGAATACCAGTGAGTTGCAGCTTGAACAGTGCAGGTGAGTCTCCCTTTTACTCACATACTACTACTTCTTTGGTCGATGCATTGCAGATCCAGCATTTGGTGGTACTGATCTTCTCAAGATCTAGTCAATTATCTTGGCTATTTTTCTGCTTAATTTTTTTGTATTGCCATCTTTTTTGGAAATGAGAAAAGTCCACATTTCAACCCTGAACTAAGCACTCGGTTTGATTTACAACCCTCGTCTTTGAAACCGGTCGAATTGCACCCTCAACTTACCACACAGTTCAAAAGACAACCCTGGACTTGGTTTTGGGCAGGTCAACCGGTTTTGACCTAGTTAAACCTGACTGGACAGCCAACTCAGTGGGCCACCCACACACACATCCTAACCTATTCTCCTCTCTCTATTCGTTCACCCTGAGCCCCGACCCAGCCCCCGCAGACGCTGACTGGGTCGCCTGGAACTCCAAGGCCCGCCGCTGCCGGTGACTGGAGACCGGCAGCGCCGCCACACCGCCGCTAGGTTCCCTTCTTTTCTTCCCTCTCTTCTCCTTACCTGCAGCAGGGACAAGCTGCCGCTGCCGCTGGTGAGCTGCTGCTGCTTCTGCTGCAGCCGGCGACCTACTTCTGCTGCCGCCGCTGCTGAGCTGCTGGCGAGTAGAGCAGTAAAAGCGGGAGTCAAAACTAGGTTTCTGGAAGAAGAACCAGATGAGATTCAGCAGGAAGAACCAGCTGAAGAGTACTTTATTTCCACGACGTTCTGATGATGTCTTCGTCGCCAGACCTTTTCTGCGTACCATAGCACGTTGATGATCTCTTCGTCGCCAGACCTTTCTGTTGGAAAATTTTCAGATTCTGAAGAACAAATTATCCGGAAACAAAACATTCAGTTTGGCTTATCATCATACCTTCTGCCTGGGCCTCTTAAAGTTTGAATATTCTGTAAAAAGTTTCCTTCTGACTGAAGATTGTTCAGTTTTGGTTCAGGAATCAGAGCCTTTGTTCTGACTGAACATTATTCAGAAAGAAGCACATTCAGTTTGGCTCATCAGACATTCTGCCTGGACCTCCTCGTGAAGTCTGAATTTTCTGCAATGCTTTTCCTTCTGATTGGTGATTGTTCAGATTTGATTCCCGCACCGAGCCTTTCTTTGGCACACTGTGCAGGTTCATGATCCATTATCCGTCTCTTCGCTAACATTCTCCATGGTGTCTCTGAAGATCACACCTGCAACCATTGTTCACGTATACAGTGGGTGCAGATACAGCAGCAGCACGTTGCCGGCGGCAGTAGCAGCAGTAGCTTGCCGTGGCTGCGGGTGAGAAGAGAGGGAAGAAAAGAAGGGAACCTGGCGGCAGTGTGGCAGCGCCGCTGGTCCCCGATCGCCAGCAGCAGCGGGCCTTGACGTTCCAGGCGACACAGGCAGCGGCTGCGGGGACTGGGTCGGGGCTCGGACTGAACGAACAGAGAGAGAGAGAGAAAGAGGGGAATATGTTAGGATGTGTGCCTGCGTGGCCTGCTGAGTTGGCTGCCCAGTCAGCTTTGACTTGGTCAAAACCGGTCGACCTGCCCAAAACCGAGTCAAGGGTTGTCTTTTGAACTATGTTATAAGTTGAGGATGCAATTCGACCCGTTTCAAAGATGAGAACGTAAATTGAACCGAGTGGTTAGTTCGGTGTTGAAATGTGGACTTTTCTCTCTGGAAATCGAGGTGATCTAAGTGTCCATGTTCCTTACAAGATACTCCATTATAGAGTTTCTCGCTCTGTTTTCCATCCAAGTGGATCCAACGATGTTGACACACACACTGATCAATTAACCTTGTACACGGAAATTGTGTTCCCATTCTCTTGCATAGTACACCAGTTGCTTTGCGGGTGATCTAGATTGATTTGTTAGCCAGTATTTTTGTTTGTATATTTACCATCCATGGATTAATTTGGAGGGGTGATGCATCATATACAGGGCTGATCTCATAGGTTTTGCCAGATCTTAGGACCGGTTAGATGGGGAGTATCAATTTCAAATTTGTCCATGTTCAATTCGTATCTGAAAGAAGAAAAAGTAGTACTAATTCTGTAGGATTCTCGAGTAATACTCCCACCATCCCCATTTACATGGCGTACTCACATTTTGTGATTTAACTGTGACCACTAATTTCATCAATAATATGTGTCATCATAAACATACCATTGAAAACCTTTTTCGGATACAAATATGATGATTTACATTTTGTGTCAGATAACTAATGTCTAGTTGGTTAAATTGATGGTCAAACTTGGAATTGAAATGCGTGTGCCAAGTAAATTGGGACGAGGGAGTATGACTTTACCTTTAAACGTTGTGCTAGATGTTTGATTTTCTCAAGCAATTGTTTTACATCTATGGGCTGACAACATAGCTCAAAGATAATTCGGATGTTTATATTTTGCCACTTGTTCTTATGTTATGGGTAGTGTAAGCATTCCTAGTTGTTCTGATCTGAACTAGATGTATTATACACTGTACAATACCAACTGTTATCACCATGGAACCTTTTGATTTATTGCAGCTAACATGTAGGTTTTTGTATTTGGTTCTATCTATTGGAACTGTTAATGTTCTTTTCATTTGATCGCAGCATTATCACACAGGTCTTTGGCTCATTTTCATAAGCAATCGCAGATGTCGAAGAAGCTCGACGTCTTAAGAGTGAACACCCTGCCGTTATGTTCCTTACAGACGAGATGAGCCATTACAAGCAAAGCGACGAGAAAGCATTCCTGCGTTGGTTCTCCATCACACACAGTATGAAGTGATACTCTATATTGAGGACTGCTTTATGCCCGCAGACGCAGCAAGAAATCGGCAGTTTCTGAGAAATTGCACATCCTTGGTTTTGCGCATTCGTCAAAGTTGAATAAGCAAATTTCCCAAATGTGTGAGTAGTGTATATGCTGACGAGTCAGAACTCGTCGTTGTCCTCTGGACCTGGAGTGTTCATTCAGAACTTGCATTTGTGCTTTTCTGTTGGACTTACGGGAAATAAAAGCCACTGTCGACCTATTAATTAATTAAATTAAAGCACAACAACTTAGATTAGTCATAAGTCACTAGTCACTGATTTGGATCTCATGATATTCACTACATATTTAATTCATGGCCACAATTTGTTATTTTGCAGTAATTGTTTTTTTACATAGGCCTCCCACTCCCATAGGGGGAGCTGAGTTCAACCAACCACAAGCTAGCCTGTCCTTATCAGGTTCAACAAACCACTTGACTTTTGTTTGGTAAAACAACTCGTGATTCGTGAACAGGAAAGATTACGATGTTGTTTAAAACTTAATGATTGAGATATAATTGCTAAAATGACTGGCAAGTGGTAATCCTAGACCATTTTACCGTGTTGTCGAATGAGTCAGGTCGTTCTGTACGTGTGCAAATGATAATCTAACTTGGTTTCCATCCATGAATAGTTGAAGTGGTACATTGACTTCCAGCTGCCTTAAGTACTTGCCATCCCAACACAGCATTACTGCGATGCGATCTTCATCTTGCGACTACCCGGTGCTATTTTATAAGGTGTGTTACTTTTTTCAGAGTTCATGATTAATAACGAGCTCACTTTTTCCTTCAGTTGATTGATTTTTTTTACTGTCTTTTCGGTTATTTTTTTTACAGTATTTTCTTCCATCGATCTTAAATATGGTGTGGTCTGGTTTATGATGTCCCCTTAATAATAAGTGGCCATTCATTTAATTGTAATTGTTATTGTTCACATGGCATCTTACTGATTGTATTCTTCTCTTCCTGTAGTAATAACTAATACCAAAAGATAGATGCCAATCAGTACATCAACAACTAGTTCATCAGGAGGAGGACAGGCACAGATGGACATGCGCCTCCTGAAAGCAGCGACAGATGGTGATTCCACATCCATGAAGCACTATGCTTGTCATAATCCAGGCATTCTTCTCGGAAAGACTTTGCGTATGAACACTTGCCTTCACATATCCTCCATCCATGGTCACCAGAGATTCTCCGTGGATGTGGTGGCACTGGAGGAGTCTCTCCTCACCACTGTAAACTTAGATTGGGAGACGCCACTTCTCGCGGCGGTGAGAAATGGTCACGTCTCTTTGGCTTCTTTTTTACTTGGACGCTGCCATCAGCTAAAAATGAGGCAAGCAATCTTAAAACAAGACAGATATGGATTTAACGCACTACACCATGCCATTCGCAACGGCCATGAGGAGCTTGCGCTGGAGTTGATTACAGCAGAGCCTTCTCTGTCGCGAGCTGTGAGCGAATGCAAGGAGTCACCCATGTTCTTTGCCTTGACAAGGAATTTTACACGTGTCTATCAGCAACTAGTTCAAGATCCTCTTTCTTCTTATACGGGAGGACTACATGGCCGCAATTGCCTACATGCTGCAGTCAGAAATGGGAATCCAGGTAAGATTTTCAATAATACATGGAGTGCAAATCATTGTTGGTAAACATCAAACTTGTTACAATATTATTTCATGATGTTAACAGTCATTTCTTGATAATTTGTCTTCAGAAATTGCTAAACAGATTCTGAAAAACTATCCTGGACTAATGATCACCGAAGACATTAATAAGGTTACCCCAACAAGACACGCTGTACTTTTTGGCAAGATTGACATGTTACGAGTAATACTGTCAAATGATCCAACTAAAGGATATGAAATAAACAGCATGGGTGATCCTCTCCTTGCTGCTGCCGCATATCGAGGTCGAATTAATGCTGCTCAAGAGCTTCTGAAACACTGCCCTGATGCTCCTTATCGCCAAGAAAATGGTGGGACATTGCTTCATAGACCTGTATGGGATAACCAAATAAAGTTCGTTAAATTTGTCCTGACGACACCGCTACTGCACAAACTCATCAACATGCAAGACAATACTGGAAAAACCGCTCTACATTATGCAGTCCGGAAGTGTGATCCGGAACTAGTAAGTATTTTACTATCTCACGAGGATATTGATGCAACAGTTTATGACAACAAGGGTGTTTCAGCGGCTTGGGAACTGAAGTACGTCATGGAGAATGCCAAGACTTTAAACTGGGTATGCACATATATTAGACTTATGTTTTCAAGTCTAGTTAACAATTCATTGTTCAAATAAAAACGTTCGCTTAAATACATATATACATATGGACACTGGACAGTACATGGCTCATAAATTTATTTATGTATGTTCTTATTCAATAGTATGCCTTGATCGTCAGTCAATCCTGGAGATCTAATCCTAGCTAGTGGTTGGATGAAGGAACATTCTCTTGCTCCTTGTTTCCTGTGTTTGTTACTTAGGATGACTACTCACCCCAGGCTTTTAGCAAAGGTTAATCGTCATATAGGTATTGGAGTCATATTTGGCCATATAATCATCTTCAGAGATTGTTATGTTTAGAAAACTGACCCACCCCCAGGATTTTTTTTACTGCCTGTGCTTGATTTACTCATAAATCAGCCTACCAACCGCTAGCGCCCAAGGAATATGTGTCACTTTGCTATGCTACCAAGCTGTTGCTTGCCAATGCCCCCTTTGGTCATTTTTATTCATATCCTTGCCAGTTATTTGTTAAATGTGTGAGAGTTTTGCTAGATTTTTTTTTTTGACGCGTCAACGGCGGGCTTACGCCGGCCTGAACATATATTAAACCAACAACCAATTACAAAGAGTAGCATAGTTACATGGGGAGAAATGGGGGTGGAGAGAGCAAGAGAACGGGGGGTGGGGGGAGGTGTGGATCAGTTAGCCTACAATCTCGCGGCAAGATGAAACAACATAGTAGCCCAGTCACGGAGCAGACTCTGTTTACGAGTGCTGGTACATCTGTTAGACCAAAGAATCAAATCATCGGCCGCCGCCCTGGCAATGTAGTGAATGTCTTGAGTGTCATTGCGGAAGACCTTGGCGTTGCGTCTTTTCCAGATGTTCCAGAGCAAAGCCATGATCACAGTGGAGCGAACTTTGTCATGAACTGTACCCTGCCATATGTGCAGGAGACTGCAAGGTTTCTCATCTTGGAGGCTGGTGAGTTGGTCCCAGAGCGGCCGTAGCCGATGGCAGTTGAACAAAAGATGATCAATGCTCTCGGTGTGCCCGCAGAAAGGACAGGCGTCAGAAGTAGCGATGGATCTTCGAAAGCGACGTTCATTTGTGAACACGCGGTCTTTGTGTGCAAGCCAGATGAATAATCTGCATTTGTTCGGAGCGTAGTTCTTCCAGATTGCAGGCGCAATGGGGTCGACCGGAGCAGAGGCCCACATCTCCTTGTATGCTGCTTTGGTGGTGATCGGCTTGCCATCAACCCTGCTAATTCTCACGTCTGCAAGCTGCTCATTCAAGTTAACTGAAGCTAAAACAAGGCGCAGAGCCGTAAGCTCGTGATCTGCTGCGCGGGAGTGTCTAGGGGCTAGGAATAGATTCAAAGTTGGGGACTCGAGTGCCTGAGCGACCGAAACAAGCGGCCTCAAGGAGTGGGAGTAGAGGGCAGGGTATTGTATGGCCAGGGTGGTGGGGTGGTCCGGAAGCCATAGATCAGACCAGAAGGATGTCGTGATCCCATTCCCTAGGGTAACCTGAGTAACCGATCTAAAGAAATTGAGACATTTTAGAATGTCGCGCCAGATGGGCGTTGTGAAGTTGTCTTGGCATCCAAGATCATGGGAAGAGGTCCAACCATATTTTTCGATCAGGTAGGTTGAGCCGGTAGAGTGGGCAGAAGCATGCAGGTTTGATAGATGTTTTAACAAAAGACAGACATTCATAAGAGGTAGTGAAGAGAAACCTAGACCCCCGTGTTTGAAAGGAGCGCAAACGAGATCCCATGCCACCTTACATTGTCCTCCCGTGATAGAGTCTTGACCCGACCAAAAAAAAGCACGACAACGTTTTTCAATCTCGAGAAGAGTGCCCGTTGGAATCAGAAGAGCACTCATAGCATAAATGGGCAAAGCACGCAGTACAGAGCGAACCAAAACGGCCCTTCCAGCCAGTGAAAGGAGCAGACCACGCCAGCCAGCAAGCCGGCGATCCACTTTATCAATGATGAAGAAGAAAGCCGAGAGGTTAAGTTTTTTTGTGGACAGAGGGAGACCTAGATATGATTGGGGAAAGGTAGCTACAGGGCAACCAAAGATCGACGCTAAGGAGGAGGCAAAATCGACATCAACATGAATAGGAGCAAAAGTACTTTTGTGGTAATTGATGGCGAGGCCGGTAGCTTCAGAGAATTGATCAAGCAAGGACTTGAGAGCATGAAGTTGAACAGCATCCGCTGGGAGAATGAGAAGAGTGTCATCTGCGTACTGCAAAATGGGGCATGGAAGGTTAATGTCGATTGGGTGGGTGAGAGTGGCATTTGAGGAGGCTTGAAGAATAAGACGTTGAAGGACGTCCGCGACAATTATGAAGAGATAAGGGGAGAGTAGGTCTCCTTGTCTAAATCCACAATGGCAAGAGAACCAAGGCCCTGCTTTGCCGTTAAGCAAGATAGCAGAGTTACTGGAGCAGTTTAGAGCATCAATCCAATTGCACCATCGATCCGGGAAACCTTTAGCGCGCATGATCCTGGCTAAAGCTATCCAGGATACGGAGTCAAAAGCTTTGCGAAAGTCCAGTTTAAGGACGACCGCATCAATTTTCCTCTTGTAGCAAGATTGGACAATGTCAGCCGCGAGGGCAAAATTTTCCGCGATCCCACGCCCCCTAATGAAACCAGTCTGACCATGGTGGATTAGGTCAGAAATAAAGGGTTCAGTTATGTTGGCTAGGCATTTTGAAGCTAGTTTGACAGCGCAATTTTGCAGCGATATAGGGCGGTAGTTATCAGGTGTAGTAGCGCCGATTTTCTTCGGAAGAAGCACAATGAAGGCCCTGTTGATACGTTTGAGGTCAGCAGAGCAATTGTGGAAGTCATGAAGGAGGTTTAAAAGATCAAACTTTAGCAGATCCCAGTTAGATTTGTAGAAGGCAGGTCCAAAACCATCCGGTCCTGGACTTGCGTTGTTGTCCATGCTCCAAAGCGCAAGTTTGATTTCCTCAAGGGAAAAGGGTTTAATAAGATCAGCCGCCTGATGGGAAGATAGCGCAGAAGTACATAACAAGTGTTCGAGGTCAAAGGTAACGTTGGACGGAAGGGAATGGCCAACGATTCCCTTGAGGAAGTTGAGAAGGATGCGTTCTTTGTCCAAGTGGGAGGAAAAAACGGTACCATTAAGCGTGAGGGATTTTATTTGGTTTTTCCTATGCCGGACCGAAGCACAAACATGAAGATAGGCCGAGTTTTCATCACCGAGAACACAGTCCCGTATCTTTGCCCTTTGCCGCCAGTAGGCTGCGATGGAAGCATTGAGGCGATGTAAGGCAAGTTTGACAGCAGTCCGAAGGTGAAGCTCAAGGGTGGATAAACAGCGAGATTCCTCTAGTTTGTCAATGAGATTGATAGTAGTATGGCAGTTTTGCGCTAGGATTTTGCTAGGAGTGGAGCGAGCGGCCCATTTTTTGGCCATGTCCCTAGTCCGCTTGAGCTTTAAAACAAGCTTTCCGGTGGATCCAAGTCTGTCATGGGCCGAGGAGACGCTGTTCCAGTTAGTAGCAATTTTTGCCCTAAAACTGGGGTTGGCAAGGAGAGAGTTGTTTAGGCGAAACACAGAGGGTTACGGAATTTGCGTGGCAGCAGATAGATGAATAGGGACATGATCAGAGGTGCATCTAGTGTTAGACGTGAGCGAGCTGTCGGGGTAATTTTGAGTCCAGGCTACGTTCACCAAGGCACGATCAAGTTTGACAAGGGTGGCGTGGTCTTGTTGATTGGACCAAGTAAAAAGTCTGTCTAAGAGGGGTAGATCCTGAAGCTGCAGGGAGTTGATGGTTGAAGAGAATAAAAGTGCTTCATTCAAGTTGAAATTGTTAGTAGATTTATCAGTCGGACGAAGGATGAGATTGAAATCCCCGATTAAGGCCCAGGGGCAAGAGATGGAGGCGGAAAGATCTAGCAAGGCCTGCATGAAGGTTTTTTTGTCGTTGTGGTCGCAAGGCCCATAGACGTTTGTAACGGCAAAAAGAAGGTCCTCCGAAGTAGCAGAGAACCAACACGTGAGGGAATATTGGTTGCGGTCTATCTTATCACAGGAAAACATTTTTTGGTCCCACGCGGTTAGAATCCCGCCCGAGGCGCCGATGGAAGGGATGTAGTGAAAATCCCGCAGATTAGGAGGGAGGAACGAGCTAGCTTTAAAAGAGGAGATGTCCTGAAGTTTCGTTTCTTGACAGCAGATAATGGAGGGATTCGCCAGAAGTAGAGCAGATTTTACGTCCGTGCATTTCTTAGGTCTGCCTAGACCCCTAACGTTCCAAGAAGTAATAGTAAGTTGTTTAACCATTGGAAACTAAAGGGACACCAGGGCGAAGACATAATTGCAACATAACGGTGGTACAGCTGGTCACATAGGCGCGGGTAACAACAGAATTACAACAAGGTTGGGCACACAGATAGGAGGTAAACG
This sequence comes from Secale cereale, assembly GCA_902687465.1. NCBI lineage: Eukaryota > Viridiplantae > Streptophyta > Magnoliopsida > Poales > Poaceae > Secale > Secale cereale. The sequence continues at coordinate 869,404,363 of LR738713.1, forward strand.
AGGGGAGAAGGGGGCACACAAAGGAAAAAGGAAAGAAGAAAGAGAAAGAAGGGGTGGGGCGAGCCCTAGACGACCGCATCCAGCAATAGAAGATGCAGCTAAAACAGGTAGAGGAGCTGTATCTGCAAGGAATGAGAGGCTGGATCCTGCAGAGATTAGAGCAACAAGCAAGAGGATGAAAGAGGCTGTCACACATCGAAGCCTGTAGCCACCTTGTTGAGGTCAATCTCAGAGACACCGCAGGCAGTGGCGAGCTGGAGTGCATCCTTCCGAGGTAATGGAGGAACGCCCTCAGCAGCAAGCTCCATGAGCTCAGTGGCCGGCAGGAGGAGATCATTGCCAGTGACCTTCTTCTTACCTTCCAGCTTCTGCTTCTTGCGCAGCGAGGCCTTCTCGAGCATGGTGAGGCGTGTGGGCGCCTCGGTCAGCTTGAGGCGCGCGCTCCTGCGCGTGAAAACGATGGTCGGGGACGGGGCCCGGGTTGCCCGGTCGATGGAGGCGGGCAAGAGCGCAGGAGTTGGAGGAGTGGCGTCGATAAGGGTGGGATGTGCGCCGGGGAACGGCGGCAACCCATCGTCGAACCTGGCGATGGCCTCGAGGACATGTTCCTTGCCTTCGATGGTGGAGACGGAGGCATGGCCGCGGATGTCGTTGCAGAGGACTGCGGCGTCAATCATTGGCAGATGGGATGGCCCAACAGTCGCCACCCTGTCGAGGAAGCCAATGGAGCAGGTGGCGAGGTTGGCGACGATGAGCTTGGGGGAGCCGGCTGGGCGCATGGGGATGCGGTAGAAGCCGCGCTCGCCATTGGCGCCAAGGACGCGGACGTCGTAGAAGCCGCGGAAGAGCTTGACTTCGACAGACTTGGGACGAGCGGTGAGGGGCACGGCACAGACGATGGGCTTGTGGTTGGCCATCATGGTGAGCCCACCGGGAAGCTGCACCACCTTGTCATCGTGATGTTCGTCGGTGGTGGGCGGCGATGGAGGGGGAGCGAGGCCGGGTTCCATGCCGGCGGGGAAGTCCCCACCATTGCCCCCATCATCATCATCGGAGTCAGGGCCGGAGAAGGCCGGGTCTGGTGGCAGCTCTTGCGAATGGACCACCAGCACTGTGGCGATGGCACCAAGGCCGGAGAAGCCATGGATAGGGATAGAGTGGGGGACGTCGGTGAGGCTCCTGCTCTTGACGGAAACGAGCACAGCGGAGTAGTCGACCCCAGTGAGACAAACCGGGTCGACCTGAATGGGGCAAGCGAAAGGGACAACGGAGTTGATTATGGTGGGGGTGAACCAGTACTCGATAGGGAAATCTTCGATGTTGAGGGCGGAAACTGTGCCTAGACGGAAGAGGAATCGGTTTTCGGTGTCTTCGTGGCGAACAAGCTCGACAGAGTTGACGGGACAATTAAAAGGCCCATTAAGGATGGAGATCTCTCTTTCATAAGCGGATCCAAAAACAACTAGGCCTGCACCAAAGGACGAAGCCCTAATGAGGACAGGAGGGTTTCCGGCGCCGGTCTGGAGAGCGCGGCGGACACATGCCTGGGGGGATGGATGAGGTGGGTTGACAAAGGCATAGGCGAGGTTTTGGAAGTGTTCGATGGGAACGTAGGGCATGAAGACATTAGAGTAGTCACGGCGGTGGCGTGGAGGTGATGGGGGGAACATCGGTGGAATCTCATCCGAACCAGTGGACTCGTCCCCTGATTCGAATTCAACCTCATCCGGGTCCTCTTCCTCCTCCTCAACGACCTCAGCGGCAGCTGTTTGTTCCGGGAAGGAGAAGACACGGTGTGGAGGGGAAGGTGGGGCGGGGGCGTTGGGTGAGAGCTGCTCGTCGTCGGAGCCCGAGCTCACATCAACCAAGGGGATGAAATCAGC
>LR738713.1:869406360-869435432 GCA_902687465.1 Secale cereale
GGGGTAGTGGCTATGCGAGAGGAGGTGCATGGGCTGTGCATGCTATTTGTAGTAGAAAGGAGGGCCTGGGCATAAGAGGCTCTTGCCCCGGGGGAGGCGCAGCCGGCGTGGGCGCGCAGCAGCCGAGGTGGAAGCGAAGCAGCACCCTCGGCTGTGTTGCTGTCAACGTCCGTGAGCAGGGGCAGGTCATGGGCCTGTTTGTCCCTAGCATTTGTCGTCAGCATAGGACAAGTTGACCAAGGAAGGGGGCCCGCGGGTCTTGGCAGGATTCCGGGAGCAGAGACGTCCAAGAGCGGTCTCCGACGACGAGAGACCTGGGACGCACGAGGTACAGTAGCATGCATGCAACAAACGTCCAGGCAGGGAGAGATCTCTTGGTATTGGTCCATGCAACATGCAGATTGAATATATTGTGGAGGGCCAATAGGAAGAGGAAGAAGACCAGGCGCACAAACGTCCAGGAGGAGAGGTCGTCGGCTGTTCTTTTGGCTCTGAGACGAGGACACAGGACAAGTGGCGGCATGGGATAAGGTAAGATCATCCAGAACAGGATCACGGGGGAATCTACATGGGCCAAGGGGGCGATTTGACCCAGTGTGGCAGGGGGAGCAGACGGGTGGTTGCGAGGCGGCTGAGGGGCACAGAGGAAACGACGAGACGGCAGCAGGCGTAGTGGGGTCAACTGCGACGAGTTGAGGTGTGGAAGATTGCGTGGCTGGTAGCAGGGCACGCGAAGCAGGAGTATCCGTGTTGGCAGTGGCTACAGGATTGAGACAGTAGCCAGAGGTTTGAAATGTGGTGGCGACAAAATATGAGGACGGTGAGGTGTCAATCGGTGGTGAGGAAGCATGGAAAGTGGCGACAATCCCATTGTAGTTGATGCCCTCCAGCGAGATCACAAACTGAGCTAAGCTATGATTAGCAACAGAAAACGAGTATAAGCAGTCACTAAACTTGTGAATTAGAGGGTAATCGACAGGCGATCCTATCCAACCATTAAGCAGAGCGACGATGGCAGACGCCGGCGGCGCCGGCGCCGGTAAAACCACCTTGAGCCAGATCGTGCTGGGGGTTGCGAGCGACGAGGCCAAGGAGAACGGAGAACATACCGGAGAGGAGAAGAACTCCAAGGCGAACTGCAGCAGAGCATCACCCGGCGAAGACAGCACCGGACCGAAGCCGTCGCACGGAGGACGACGCAAAGCCGTCGGAGTCGAGGCGGCGAGGAATCCCTTCCTGAGCACCCGCCCTCGTTGGGTCTCAGCGGCAGAGGCGAGGGAGAGAAGCACCGCCGCCCCCGGCAGCGCGGGGGTGATAGAAGCTACAGCAGGAGGTAGAGGGATGGTGACGGACGAGCTTCGAGCGGCGGGTAGATGATGGGACGCAGCCATCGCAGCAGTCACCGTGGCCGTGGTGTCCAGCTGCGGCGGCCCAAAGGCCTTCATGGTGGCCGCCGTGGCCGGGGCGGCCGTCGGCGGGAGCGTGGTGGAGTCGCCTAAGCTAGCCGCGTCTTTGGTCACAGTCATCAGTTTAATGTCCAAGTCCAAGCCTATTACCCAATTGTTGCTCTGGGCTGTAGAGTATGCCTGCCTCCTCCCCCCTTTTCTGGGCAAATCTTTCCATGTTATAAGGAAATTCTTGACAATGTAAACATTAACCTAGATAAATTAATGTCCACAATACTAGTACACATGCCCTGTCACTGACAGGCCAAATATGCCATAGATGACCACTTACTCGGCTAATGTCTAGTTGCCGACGTCCCTAACACCCAACAACGGTAAAGGAGGAGCAATTAAAAACAGGCTACCCACAGGCCCCAAGATCTCGGACTCCAGGCTGAGCCGGATCAAGAAAGACAATCGACGTCGTTTCTGGCAACCTCACGGGTGCTGCTGCTCTATGGTGCAGAAATGTATGATTTATTGCTGTTCTGCACTCAATATAATAACAAGTTTGATTATTTCATTTATCAGTCAAGTAGACATAGCTTTAGTTTGGCACCAATAACTTATAGACTAGGAGGAACACCTCTTTTATTCACATATAGTCCCTCCATTCCTAAATATAAGTCTTTGTACGGATTTCACTATCGACTACATATGGATGTATATAGATGCATTTTAGCTCCGTATGTAGTTCATAGTGAAATATCTACAAAGACTTATATTTAGGAACGGAGGGAGTAGTAGAATAGCAAGTTTTATTATCCTATGAACTGCATTTATACCTTCATTCGAATTGATGCAGAATGAAGTCTTGATGCTTATGCTAAAAGCAGATGCCCAAAATGCCACATCTCTCTATAATCTTCACGGGAAAGCCAAACAACAGGCAATCGATGCTGGAAGGAAGGATACAAAGTCACTAACTAAGACATACACAACCAACATTTCGTTAGAGCATCTCCAACAGGCGCTGAAAAACGCGCGCGCGCTAAACCGGCGATTTCGCGCGCGGGGGAAAAATAACGCGCTCCAGCGGCGGCGGGAAAGACGCGCGCGCGGGAACCGCTTGCGCGTGCGCGCGAAACGGCGGCCTCTCGCGCGCCTTTTTTGCGGCGGCGCGCCCCGCGCGCCTATAAAACGCCGCGCGCGCGCGCCCGTCCTCGCTGCACCGCTCCCTCTCCCTCTCTCTTCCTCTCTCTCGCGCCCGCCGACCCCGACCGCCGCACCGGAGCACCGCCGCCGCCCCCGACGCGCCACCATGCCGCCGCGCCGCCGTTCTTCGTCGGGCTACCGCGGCGTCCGCGAGCGCCCGAACGGCGGCGGCTTCTACGCCGAGATACGCTCCGGCGATCTCCGGCTCCCCTCGGCACCTACGAGACGGCGCACGAGGCCGCCCGCGCGTACGACGCGGCGGCGTGGCGCCTAGGCAGGCCGCGTTGTCAGATGAACTTCGACGACGCCCGCACGCTCGAGCAGGCGTTGGAGCTCGCCCCGCCGCCTCGTCTACACACCACACGAGATCGTGCGGAGCACACGGCGGCGCAGAACCGCCTCCTCGTCGCCCAGGAGGACGAGCGGCGCATGGCGGAGTGGCGCCGCCTCCACCCGGAGGACGTCGTCGCCGAGCATCAGTTCTGGGAACGTCGCCGCGAGGACAGGCGTCGTCGGAGGGAGTTGGCGTGTCAGCAGAGCGCCATCCGTGATGCCGGCGGCCAATCGATCTTCGCTGATGAAGATGACCGCTGGTTCGACATCTGGCTGTCGACCTCCTCCGACAGCAACAACGAAGGCGATGATGATGACTGGAGTGATTAGTTTTTTTTATGTTTTCGAACTATATATCTATCTATCTATGTTTTACCTATGTTTTAGAACTATGTTTTTTATCTATGTTGAACTATCTATCTTTGTATTAAAATGCAATTTTTAAGTATGAAAAAAAAGTGTGCGCGCGCTGTATTTTTTGGGCACCGCTGGAGCAGCACGCGCGCGCTGCAAAATAGCGCTGCTGCTGGAGCCAGCACTGCGCGCCGCGGCAAAACAGGCGTTGCGCGCGCGGTAAATGGTTTTTTTGGGCGCGCCGCTTAGCGCGCCTGTTGGAGATGCTCTAGCAGTGTTGATGGAAGCGAGGGACTTCCGATCATGTCTCGGAAGGTTGCATTTCAAGCATTCTTGATCTCTGACACCTTAGCGATGTGCTCCTCGTTTGCCGTTGCCTTCATATGTGTCATAGCAAGGTGGGAGGATTATGAGTTCTTGATTTATTACACATCTTTCACTAAGAAGCTCATGTGGTTTGCATATGTGGCAACCACGATGGCTTTTTCAACTGGCTTATACACGGTGTTAGCCTCGCGTCTCCATTGGTTGGCCACTGCAATTTCAGTTCTGGTAGCTTTATTGCCCATTCTAACCAAGCTTCTTGGCGAATGGCCTGTTTTGAAGCTCAGATTCCGATTGGGGAAAACTTTCAACTCTGATCTCTTAGACATGGTGTGAGCTCATCAACAATTTTTCTGATTGTTCTGATTTCAGACAATATTTTGTAATTTATATGTAATCAACATTGTTTGGCCACTCATTTTGTATTGCAGCCTCGTGGCGAGAAAATAGCGCACTATTATTCTTGTATACCTTTGAAATCTAGGACAAAATATTATATGTGATGTTATTCTTATATTTCACTCAAGTTTGATGCAGTCATTCAAACTCTATAGAGATGGTTCGTGACATCTGCAATGACAATGACAATGGCCATGTATCATTAGAATATGAAAGATGAGAGTTGCCACAGGAACCATAACAAAGATGCTAAAAAAAGCTCCCCAAAATGTGTTATCCTCTGAATAACTTGATACTGTTTATCGCTACAAACTATAATATCTGGTGGTACAAGTTGGGTGTTGATACAGTTGGTCCATCTTACAACACTGGTTCATCAGCATATAATCCAGCCTAGGATGCACACAACGTACACATAATTTGTTTTGATATAGGTCTTGCAACCGAATGACAGATCTTGGAGTTTACCAACTACGAGTTCCTACTGAGTGCCCATGCTATCAGAACAACTTCTTTTTTATAAACATCATCGTCCATTATTCAATCATCACAAGGGTTGTGTTGTTTACAATTAAAGGTATCACCTCAACAGGAGGTGATTCTAACCAAACACTAGGAGGGGAGAATCTAGCTATTCTAGCCAATTCATGAGCCACCATATTGTTCTCTCTATTACAATGCTCATAGATGACATGATTAAAATCTAAAGACATAAAATAGCAGCTGTCGAAAATAGCACTTGCCACTGAAGAAGAGTTGCCCTCCTCCAACGCTGAGAATGCAGTTTCAGTTTTTGTTTAACATGCAAGCTCATACACCTTTTTTTTTACACAAGTGTTAAACAACAAATTTGGGGAAGTTAAGGTGGTTAAAAGTATGAAATCCTAAAAATCCCGAAGCAGACAACTCCATTTATTTTTCTTTTTAATTGGATCTTATTGGATGGATACCTTGGGCTACAAAAAAGAAAAGAGAGATGTGCAACGATTGTTGCTGCAGTGTAGGCGTCTCGCCGTCAGGCAACCGGCGGAACGCCCCTCCAATCGCTCGCCTCGTACACGGTCGGGGCACCTTGGGCAGGGCGGCTGGGATCGGGGTAACCACTAACAGGCGTTCCGAATTTGGAAACCGCTACGCAAGCTGTTCGATGAAAGGGCGTATACGGCCGCTAGATGAGCAGGTGGCCGCCCTCCATGATATATATAGCCACAATTGGGCATTTTCTTTAAGGATTTTTTCTCATTTTTCACTTATTTTTTCAGTTTGATTTCCATTTATTCATTTTTTCAGTTTTTATTTCATGAACTATTTTTCTACATTTAAAATATTTTTTGAATTCAAGAGTTTTTTGATGTATTTGAGAACATTTTTTCAAATTTCACACACATGTTTTTGAGTCCATAATTTTTTTTCAATTCACAATCATTTTTTTTAAATTCACGATATTTTTTGGATTTCTGAAGTTTTGTTTTTCAAATTCATGAATATTTTCTGAATTTGTGAACATTGTTTTATTCATGAACATATATTCAATTTTATGAAACGTTTTTGCCTTTCTGTAAACATTTTTAAATCTCAAAACATATTCTGAATTTGAGAAAAGTTTTTAATGCACATACTTTCTTAAAGTCATGAATATTATTTAAATTAAAATTATAAAAATCAAAATAAATAAAATATTAAATGAAAAAAAAAAAACTCACACTCTTCGGGTGGCAGTTTCCCTGTGCGCTGGGCCCAGCTTATAGGAAGTCGTGCGTGAGGGATGCTTGCAACAGGCGATACATATAAGAGCCCGACCTTTGGTAAAAGAAAAGAAGGAGGCATGGAGCAATGGCAGAGTCTATGTCTCGCTTCTAGAGAGACAAGAGAACGCGTCGCCTGACGGAAGCCTCAAATGGGACGACCCAGTTAACACAAATGTGATATTTCTTAGGTTTGATCGTTCATATACAGGTTTCTATTGTTGGTTTTTATATTTGGTTTCTTTATTTTATAAAATATTACCAATTCATAGATTCCAAAAAACATGATATACTTCATTATTAAAATTATTGACCGTGAGTTTGAAAAATGTTAACACAGGGTAAAAAATTGTCAGTATATTAAAATACGTTGATAGCTTAAAATTGTCTGTCCAAGTGAAACAAATTTCATGCGTTTGAAAAAAGTGTACATGACATTTTCTAATATTTTATGCAATGTAAGAAAAAATTTAATGAAATAAAAAATGTTTTATACCAAAAAAATGTAAGTTATATTAATAAAAAAATGTGTTTAGAAAATGGTAAACGTATATAAATATGTATATATGAATATAAAAAAAGTACAATGTGTATGGAAAAATATACATTAATTTGAAACCATTTAAACAAGTATTTTTTATACAATATGTATAAAAAATAGAGATCAAAAATATGTATTTAAAAAATGTTAATCATGTATAAAAAAATGGTATACTCCTTCCGTTCCTAAATATAAGTCTTTTTAGAAATTTTGATATGAACTACATATGGATGTATATGGACGTAGCTTAGAGTGTAGATTGACTAATTTTGCTTCGTATGTAGTTTATATTAAAATCTCTATAAAAATTATATTTAGGAACGGAGGGAGTATATAAAAAATGTACAATATGTATAAATAAATATACATGAAAACATATTTCAAAAATGTTAATTATGTATTAAAAAAGTTAAACGTGTAAAAAATTGTTGCTGATGTGTACGAAAATTCTACAATGTGTGAAAAAAATGCGGACATGTGTCAAAAAACCCAAAGAAAACCAATGAAAACCAAGAGAGAAACAAAGAAAACCGAAAAAAAATCCAAAGAAAACCCTACAGAACCAAAAACCGGTGAAAGAATGTGAAAAGACTCGCAGAAAAAACTTGCATGCAGCTGATGATGGGTTTGATGGGTTTGACAAGACTGGTAGCGTTGCCTTGTAGGCGATGATGGGTTTGCTCAGTTCACACACACACACACGAACTGGAGGTTGAAGAAGATACAGACACTTTTGGCACCACGCACGTATTGTGCCCTTTCTCTGGCATTTCTTCTCAACTCACACTAACACAGCTGATTACAATCCCTTTAAATAGAGGCACACACGTACTGTACTACTGCTGATCTCCTCTCTGCTAGCCGGCAGCTTAGAGCATCTCTAGCAGACCCTGTAAAACCGGTCAAACCCTTATAATTTTCAGATTTAAAAGGTTTGGTGGAAAAAAGTGTGCAAAACAGAAACCGTAAAAGTGGTCCGACCCATAAATATTTTAGGGCAGTGATCCGCGCCGGCGTGCCGGCCCAAATTTGGGCCGGTCGGCCCGCAGCCACCCGATTAGATCGATAGGAACCGTTCGATGCGTCCTTATCTTTGTCAACGCACTGGTACGAAGGACCCTTTCTGCATCTCATCGCACCCCTTCCATCTCACCGGTCCTGCATGTTCTCCCGTCGCCGCCTCTCGCCGGCCGTCCGCGCCGCTGGTCGCCGTCCTCGCCGGCCGCCCTCGCCGCTGGTCGCCGGCCATCCTAGTCGCCGGTCGGAGCCCTTGCCGGCCGTGCTCGCCGCCGGCTTTCACCCATGCAACAGATGAATCTTGCAGCTCCGTGTGTAGCTCCGGTGTGCGACGGCCGTAGTTCACCGGCGTGCTCGCTGCCGCTCATGCTTGGTGCCCTTGACGCTTGCCATCCCCCGTCGCCCATTGTAGCCAAAAAGTGGTCACTAGTTAGTAGCTTTTACGGTTGCTGGTTGAAGCAAAAAAGCAACGCGGTTGTAGCACCGGGTCGACGCCGGTGATGGCTTGTAGCTAAAAACGAGGCGTCGTTGCCGTCCCAACCGATTCGCATCTCTGTCATGAATGGATGTAGCAAAAATTCTCGCCGGTCGTAGCAAAAGTTGACAACGCTTGCAGCAAAAAATGTCATCTCCACCGTCATGGGTCGTAGCTCCACCGTGGGCCGTGGATGGATGTAGCAAAAAGTCGTCACCGTGGTAGCAAAAAGCCAACACGGTTGCAACTAAAAAAAATCACCGCCTTTGGCCGTAGCTGGCGTGCATGCCGTTTCTCTGGCTTGAAGCTTTTCAAAAGAACCGTTGCAGCTATCTCGCAGCCGGTTGTAGCTTTTTTGGTTTTCTCGATGGCCTCCTCCCAGCTTCCCCGTCTCTGTCTGAAACTTTTCAAGAAGCCGGTGGTCGCTTTTTTGGACACGGGTTGTAGCATTTTTGGGTACTGCTTGCAGCTTCTCGGCGGCATTTCAAACTCCGCTCCCTTTTTTGGTTCCAGCAAAAATTAGCCCTGGTCGTAGCATTTTGTATCACCGGTTGTAGCTCGGTCGATTGCCGGTCGTAGCTCCACCGCCGCCATTTGTTGGTTCCAGCTCGTCAACAGAAAAATCATGGTCTCCCTTGAACAAAATAGCTCGTGGCCATGGCCGTGGCCGTGGAATGCAGCACGCAGCCACACGAGTTCCAATGGCGAGCACAACGGTTGCAGCATTTGCGAGGTGGGGTGGAGGAGGAGGCGGCCATGGCGATGAGCTTTGAGGGAGAGGAGGAGGGAGTGCGACCATTACGCAAGCATCAGGGAGGAGGACGAGGGCGCGGCCATGGCGGAGCGCATCAGAGGAAAGGGAGTTCTAAAGGGCGCGTGCTTGTGCAAGCAGCGGCGCCGCCGATGGGCTGGCTCGGCCATGTCTTGCCGTCGGAGGTAGCGGCCATGGAAACTCCAGGGGAGAGATGGATGATTTTGGTTGGGAAGAGATAAGGAGTGGGCCTACGTGAGAGGTGATGGGATCGGTTGGATCAGTTTTGATCCCACGTCCAACGCGTGACCGGCGGAACGGTTCGGCCGGTGCCCCGGCGAGAAACGATTCCCAATATTTTAAGGGGCACCGTAAACACACACCCGAAACCCATATATTTGAAGGTTTGAAGGCCAAACTGAGGGCGACCCTTATACCGGTCAAACCTTGTCGGGAAGGACGCGCCGCCACAATTCCACCGCATAACTCACCGGAATTGTCTGCTGCCCACCGGAATCGGTCGCCGCCCGCCGGAATCAGCCGTCGGTTGTTCAAATTGGGTCTGGAGAAGGGAGGGGCAAGGTGGCCGGGATGAGCGCCACCTCGCGGATGTGACTGGCCGTTACCGGGGGCGTTCGGGGGACGGCGGGGAACGAGGAGGGGAGGCAGAGGAGGACGGCGGGGAGCATCTCTGAGAGGAATATTCGTTTTTGCAGTGCCGTGTACTACTGCTGATCTCCTCTCTGCTAGCCGGCAGCTTAGGCCACGAGTAACAACCTCTATGCAACGCCCCACGATTCGGCCGGCACCCTCCTTCCTAGCTGAATACTCGGTCCACATCTGAGCCTATCTAACAGCTATGGAGCTTGGTCAAGCAACGATACACACGTACATGCATACAACATCTGATGGATGCTCGCGCATGCACCCATTCTATCTTAGGGCTCCTTTGATTCATAGGATAGGAAATGTGAAGAAATAGGAAACATGTAGGATTGGGATGGCATGTCTTATTGAAACCTATGGGAAGAGCAATTTCCTTTGATTGTGGCAAAGGAATTTTTCCATGAGGTTGGACCTCATGTTACTTTCCTATGGGATTTGCACTAGAAGATTCCTATAGGATTATTTCCTGTAGGATATGATCCTATGAATCAAACAACATCTATAGGAAAATTTTCTATATGATCCAATCCTACAAAAATCCAGTGCCATTCCTATTCAATCAAAGAGGCCCTTAACCGGGACTCAGGCTGCAAGTGGGAGCGTGGGACTATACATGGGAGAGCAGTCCCACCGTTACCCCACTTGCTCCCAGGACATTTAGTGGGACTAGTAAACGTGCACGTGCAATGCACGTCTCTACCAAACTTGCACGTGCAATAATGCACGATCTCTATTCTAATAACCTCCGCCCTTTCACTAAAGCGATCTACAAGGGCAGAGTTGCGACTCTCTCCTTGCCATGCAGCCGCTTTTGCCATGTAATAGTAATGGGATGTGCTTCTTCTCAACTCGAGGGGCATAGAGAGTTAAATTGCCGCATACAACAATTATAGCTAAGTGTAGGACACAAATGAAGTAAATTCAGAAGGCTTGAACAACTTATTAAAATGTTGAAGCGCAAAAAAAATTCTACCATCAGAAGATGAAATGTGTAGTAAAGCAATAAAATCACAATGAAATAGCATGAATTCAAGTATTCAACTACCTTCGGGATTCCATATAAAGGTTGTGGAATGGACATGACGCAATAGAAAAATGGCAAGCAAACAATAACAGTTCGTATGGAAATGGTTACCATAAGGAAATAACAATTTTGACAAAAAATGAGGTTCTTTTCGAGGTACCAATTTGCACTTTACTGAAAGATAAAAAAGGACAACACTGCAATAAACACCTGAGTAGAGAATGACCAAAGATGGAGAAGAGAATGACCAAAGATGGAGCGCTCCATTTTCCTACATGACCTTACTTTCTAGAAATATCATAGGATGCTTTATAAGGACAATTAACATATGGGAGACCTGTTAAGAGTACAAAATAAAATCTATTATCTTTAGGGTGTTTAGAGAGCAGAGCTCACAAGCATAGCAATTGAATGTACAGCTAGCACCGATGATAGTAACTTCTCCCTGGGTTTCTAAATCAATTCCAAGAGGAAAGGCTTGTGCTTCGGCTCAAATCTCTAGTAGCTAGACTGTTTTCGTGTTAGCACAAACAGAAAACAAGACAAACATATAAACAAATGTGTTCTTGTTCTCAACAGGATGTGTGTGATAGCTACCTGATGCTCCAGTTTAGCTGGATACAAAGTTCCCACTGTGAGGAAACAACTAATGATAAGGATGTTCCTAGGGTCATTTTGCTTAAAAAGACTACTGTCACAAAACATTGTGTTGTGCATATAAAGGTCCTTGTGTGAGCTGCAAAGTACATCGGTCAACACAATTTGTGACATTGTATGATCCAAGTTATCTGCTTCCTCATGTATTTCCTTGTCATCTCATATACCGTCGAGGTAGTAGAAAACTGAAGGGCCTTGCATTCTTATCTATAATAATGTTGAGAATAGTAACGAGCGATCATTAGATTGTTAAGAACTTAAGAAATCAGAGGCGCCTGCATTATAAACCTTTGTTCGCCACCATGTTTGAAATCTGCCATCTTTGAATGGTTTGGTGTGAACTAATTGTAGCAATGATTCAGAAAAATTAATGTTTCTAATTTTGAATTAAAGCAACAATGACTACTTGTTATAATCAATATTCTCAGTCGGGTGGAAATAAACATAGAAACATAGAAAAATAAACCTATGCATTGCACGTCTATGGCACCATTAATGCGAAAAGTTTTAAATAAATATGACAAAATACTTATTTCAGTTTTCAAGATAATATTAAATTATTAATGCGTACAAAGAAAATACCCAAAGCTATCTGTGGTTCCTAAAACATGCCACAAGTGTGGACGCATGCCACAAGCTGAATTAACAAGTGTGGACACATGCCACAAGCTGAATTAACAAGTGTGGACGCATGCCACAAGCTGAATTAACTACTCTTTCTCCTCAAACTGAATCAAGATGCACTCGTAATGGGCATATCTTTCCCCGTCTGACAGGTTCAAATTATCATCAGTGCTAGTACCAAGCTAAAATATGAAAGATTGTAGAAGATACAGTACAACAGATGATTGGAGATAAATTCGACGTCTATAACCAAATTTTCAAAACAAGCATAAATTGCACAGAACACTACTCAAATGGTCAGGAGGAAAAACGCGCATCTTCTGTTCCTTTGAATGGGCTCCAGCGTCACTGGAGCAACAACCTCTACATCTTCGGCATCCTTCCGCAGTCCGCAACAAAAAATAAAAAATATTAGGCAAGAAATATGCAACTGGCCTGATATCCGTATAGTGAATGCCGCCGTCGTGGTGCGGGTGCTCGACCTGAATTAGTGAGGGCGAACCGCTGAATCTTCACGGCGATTACAACCTTGTGAGCGCTCCCATGAATTAGAGAGAATCACTCCCTGCGCGGATTACAACCATTTTCTTTTATCTATGTGAGAATGCTTGCACTTCCAATCCTAATAACAAACAGCTACGTGCCTTGGTGATCGGCCGATCTAGATAAACCGGAGAAAAAGGAAAAAGGTATGTCATTCTCATCCATCTACCTACCTATATGTAGTTCTGAACTCAGCCTCGGCGGTGAGCTTCTCCTGCTTGCTGACCAGCGGCTGCCCGTGCTAGCTGAGAAATTGCAGCTCGGTGAGGTCGGGAGGACTATGAAGGAAGCTGCTAGCTGAGATGTAATTTCAGGTGTAGTAACACACTAACAGTACCACCGGGGCAGCTAACAATTGACCAGGTGACTGAACCACACAAATTTATCTTCTTACTCATCGCATGAATACACTTCCCCGCTTCTCTTCTGAAATCGTGAGCAGACAACGGTTTGTTTGGGGATTACCTCGATCATCGTGGAGCTTCTAGTGAAGTTGGCGGCGACAGCCGGGGGCGCATCGAAGGGGCTCGAAGGGAGAGATGGTCGCGTGTGGACGCTTCATTCTTGGCTCCGGCCCTGGCCTGCTACGGAAGGCGCCGAGGCGGTGGGGAGACGCCGGTACGGGAGAAGCGCGAGGATGATGGGGCTGGAGGGGCGGTGAGGGAGGGCCGGAGGGGCGGCAGAGCAGGGCGAGGGAAGTCCGCCCGCATCCTACGCTCGTCGTTGGCACGTCCGCCTCCGCGGAATCCTCCACCCAGCGACGGGATGGGGAGTCTGTGCGGTGACAGCAGGGACGGGATCTGAGGGCCTCATTCTCGCCTGCATAACCGGAGGAGTTAGCAAGGAAGATGCGGCATGCCTGGGGCGTGGACGAAGGATTGCCGGCCGGGATTAGCGGTTTGTTGACGTGCTCCATCGGGGCCCGTCAGATGGATAGTCGCCTGCCTTGGCAGAACATCGAATCTGAACCCTTCGATTGGCTGGCAGACCACGAAATTATTATGGACTCTTAGATTTGAGTAATTGGATTAGATCTAAGGGTTCTAATTATCCTGTGTACATTTAGTTGGGTGGTTTTAGGGGAATTCATGTTTGCTCTTTTAATAGTAGTATAGATTAACCGGACGTCCCATCACAAGATACATAAATTAGGTGATCCCACTTAGCACATACACGCAGATCGTAAACACTAACTAAGCATCCATCAGAAATCTGTTATTCACGCTCTCACATCTCGCTAGCCGAGTAGCTTGCAGTTACCCTCATCACAAAGTTTCTTTGTAGCTCAGACTACACGGAACCTCTTATCCTCAACCCTCCAGTCTTGCTTTGAGATCCGTACTATCCAACTAACTTACAACAAGCAGATTTCTCTTTTTTGTTTCTCTAAAATGAAACAACATATGAACTTCAAACTTTGCAGATCGAACAAACATTAGAACATCAATGTGTGAAAAAACTTTCAGATTTTTTGGTCTTATATAAATATACAAAATGAGATTTTGTTTGACTAAAAATAATATTTTAAGTATTTAAAATGCATGAAAAAATCTGAAAGTTTTTTCCCAGATTATAGTTAGAATGTATTGTTGTTTTGCAAACTTTGAAGTTTATAGGTTGTGTCGTTTGAGAGAAACAAAAATGACAAATACGTCTGCACGGATCGCGATGCAGAAATGGATGGCAAAGATAAGGGATAACGTGTAGCCTGAGCTACCCTCATACTCACTGCCGCTACAGCCCACGATGTCTCCTTTCCCCTTCTACCCCTCCGCAGAGGCGCACCGTGATGACACGCTGTACCCGGAGCTCTGCCTTTTCATGCTCGCCGACATCCCGGACCTCCACAAGTAACCGTTCATGGACGTATCTTTGCAGCCATCACGCACCGAGACAAGGTGACCACATTGTCGTCTTTGACTGCATGAGTCTCCTCAAGACTACTATGGAGGCACGGACGACTTCATGGGCAGTACAGGGGACCTGCAGTCGCCCTCCGCGGCTAGGCGGCCGACCATGGAACACGGCGTGACGGTCCTCTAGGCAGCCTAAGTCGTTGACTGCGGGTGCTGTGCTGGTGTCCGTTTACACGAGACAATTGTCCCTCCCGCTAGTATACAAAGAATGTAAAATGTATGAAAAGAATGTTGATCATGTATTTAAAAATATTAAATATGTATAAAAAGGGCTGATCATATATTTTTGAAATGTTAAACGTGTATAAAAATGTTTTTAATGCCAATAATGTTTTTTACACACACAATGTACATTTTTTGTAAACATCATTAACATTTTTGTATACAGGTTTAATTTTTTTTACTTAGAGAATTATTTAAAAAATATTATATGGTGTCTTTTTTTATTTAATGCAAGTTGTACATTTTTCTGTACAAGATCAACATTTTTATATACACGTTTAGCATTTAAAAAACATGTTCTACATTCTTGCATATGAACAAAAGAAAGACAAAGAAAACCAGCAAAACCAAAAAAGAAACGATGGAAGTCAAAAGAAGAAAGAAAACAGATTTTTTTTTTCAAAGAGAACTAGTGCAAATAAACTGGGAAACTACGAAAACCAAAACAGAAAGAAAGAAAAGAAAGAGAGATTCAAGAAGAAAACAAGACAAAAACTAAGAAACTGATGCAACAAAACAGTGGAACATAGTAATAATCATACCGAAAATACAAAAAATACAATGAAAGTTGAAGAGAACCATAAAAAACAACGAAAACCGGATGCAAATCATAAATAAATCACATAAAAAAGAAATAACAATTGAAACCAGATGAAAACCGTAAAGAAAACACATAAAAGAAAGGAAAAAATCAACAAAAACCGTAAGAAAAACACATAGAAAAGAAAGAAAAGCAAAAGAAAAAACCAGTGAAAACCGAAGAAAACTATAAAGAAAAATTGAGAAAGGGAAAGAAAGAAAAAAACTGTGGAAACCGGACCAACCAACCAACAGAGAACAAAGAAGCAGAAAAACAATGAGCCAACAGTACAACGAGCGATCGACGAGCGTCACCTAGTTCGCAGCTGAAACAGTCGGGCGTAGTAAGAACTCGAAGGGAGTGCAAATGAGGGTGGAATACGTTGCAAAGCACTAGGTCCATGGATCAAATCCAACAATAGAACGACAGAACACTCGAAATTGGGTATGACTATTTTTTTGGGGATTTTTGAAATAGGCAAAAAAAAAAAATCAAAACAAGGCTTGAAAAGCGAGGGGGAGGGGGGGGGGCTCCTAATTGTGGCAACCTTTTCATGATACCAAATGATGGAGGAAGACTTTTCCCTAATCGTCTTGCGAGGAAGAAAGAAAGACATGTCTGTTACGTTTGAAAAGCCTTTATTAGATGAATAAGGATAGCCATGATTGTACTTTTCTCAATACAGGAAAGGCCTGTTATTTTGTATTTTAAATAATTTCTTGTTTACTTCTCATTTTCTCCCCTATAGTGATTTTACTATATACTACTCCCTCCGTCCCAAAATTCTTGTCTTAGATTTTTCTAGATACGGATGTATCTAACACTAAAGTGTAACTAGATACATCCGTATTTGGACAAATGTAAGACAAGAATTTTGGAACGGAGGGAGTAGTAACTATGGATCTGTCCTTTTGGAGGTTACTTACAAATGTATAGTAGCGGAACCATCTATCTGACGAGCTTTGGCATCCGCCATACATATAATTTGTCATGTATAGTATGAACATATATTGATATACTACTGTACATCTTTCCTATTGCATGTACATATATTCTAGTATACTATCTACTTTTTTTATATAAATTTCACCACGCCTAAAAATTATTTCTACCTATGTGGCGACAAGTGTAGTTGTGTCCTTAGATGAACTTTCCTCTCACACATCTCAGACTACTTATTACACGACTACCAAATACTCCCTCCGTTCCCAAATATTTGTCTTTCTAGACATTTCAAATGGTTACAACATACGGATGTATGTAGACATATTTTAGAGTGTAGATTCACTCATTTTGCTTCGTATGTAGTCACTTGTTGAAATCTCTAGAAAGACAAATATTTAGGAACGGAGGGAGTATCAATCATGTGCGTTATCACGACTTATAACACACGCCTTTATCTGCCGAACTATGTGCCCTGTAAAACATATGGTTCACATATCAATATTGTGGCTTATGGATAGGTCATCACACACGTTACATTTTCTGGCACACGGTTTTATTTTCGTACCATTTACGATGTCTGCATCACACACAGTTCTGTTCAAGGGTGTGCGATAGAATTTTTTTTTTGAAACGAGACAAAAGACTTGTCATTTCATTGATTAAGAAGAAGAGAATTGCCCCGTTAATTGGCGGAAAACCGGGCTAAAACCGATACAACTCAATGTGTCTTCATAGCATTCTGCACTAGTGTGTTATGCGTGTATCTGTCTTGTGATGTGTATTACTATCCTGGCTAAACTTAATTTAACTTAGAGTGGGTCAACTTTTCATCATGCTTGCACGCACGCATGCAAGGTATACTAAATTGCCCATGAGGTCGGTCGGCGTAGTATTTTTTTAGCGTGACAGCGAATCGGATCAGATCTTATAACTGTTAGGCGTATATTTGACTCCAGATGTGTACCGCACTCCTCTTTTGAAGTTAAATTTAACTTAATTTAGAGCGAGTCAACTATTCATCGTGCTTGCCAAGTACTCCCTCCGTTCCTAAATATTTGTCTTTCTAGGAATTTCAACAAGTGACTACATACGAAACAAATGAGTTAATCTACACTCAAAAATATGTCTATATACATCCGTATGTCGTAACCATTTGAAATGTCTAGAAAGATAAATATTTAGGAACGGAGGGAGTATGTCGTAGGATCTCACGTCTATTGTCCTATGATCTCCACTTCTCAGGTTAAGCAACTTCCAGATTCTTTATTAATTTCTCATCAATCTCTAACTCTGTCTCCACTACTTAAAAAGAATGTAAGATTTCATGTTTTACTTTTCTTCCCATGCATGACCCCTTCGTCCAACCTAGAAATACTACAATAAGATATGAAGAAAGGGGAAGAAAGATGGTAGAAAAAAGTAGTGATGTTGCAGCCAAGCTTCTAGCTCATATTATAATATGAGTGATTATAGATATATAGCCATGAGTTTGCTATAGTATTAGCCATGCTCTTAGTTCATGATCATCGTAGTTAATTGAAGTCAGCGCATTGCTGTGCTTGTCTTTGGCACTGCGTGGCTGTCACATGACCGATGGGTTTCTTGAGTTGTCCGAGAAATGCTGGGGCCGTAGGGCGTGGCGGAATACGTGTATAAAAAGGGAAGCACACGATCAACTCTTGTTGGTCTGTCTCTCATACACCAACGATATGATAATGGCAGATTTTTTTTCAAAACTGTGCCTAAATTTATACAAAATTTGAAAACTGTTAGTCTGTTAGACAAAAAATCGAAAATATTACCCCGTCGGCCTTAACTGGGCCGACCAGCCAGCCGTCGGCCTCGGCTGGGCCGACCAGGGGCCCGTCGGCCTCGCCCTGGCCGACCAGGGGCCCGTCGGCCTCGCCCTGGCCGACCAGGGGCCCGTCGGCCTCGCCCTGGCCGACCAGTGCCCGTCGGCCTGGCCCTGGCCGACCGGTGCCCGTCGGCCTGGCAGCGCCCGAGCAGCGGCTGGATAAGGCAGCACCCTGGGTATCTCTCTTTCATACATGCTTGCGTGTTCATACAATGCATGGGCCATGCACGTCCATGCGGTAGTAACTAGTATTTGCACATGACACTAAGGGCATGCACACGTGAGGAGGTTGTGCACTTAGGGAATTCATTCATTTCTATGAGTATTTTTTATTATTAAACCATGTGCAAAAGTACGTCAAACAGGAGGCACGCCACGCCCATGCGCACGGGCACGACGGGCATCCTCTTGATGTGCACCGGCCGGCCAAGGGGTAGAAAAGGAGAAGGGCTCTTGCAGGTGGAGCTGCGGGTAATTTGTATCGGAACTTGATGTGGCAATGCGTCCTTGGTTCAGCTGACGTCAACTTTTTTTCTTTCATTTATCGAAAAATACAGTATTAATAAATCGACCCATCGGCAGGCCTACGTAATCATGCTTGCTTGCACCGGTCCTCGTTGCTTTGGTTGGTTTCTCGCTAATTATTTATTAATAATGCTAAGCTTTTTATTAAAAAACAAAACAAACCTTTCCTAGTTATGCATGCAGAGTGCACGTACATGCCCTAACGGCACCGAGAGAGGAAGATCCACCCGTTGCTCTTTCACCGTACATCAGGCCTCAGGTGTGTTTCAGTCATGAAGAATAAACACGTTGTTGATATTATTGTTGATTTGATATTTCTATTTCTATTTTGGTTGTAGTCTCCTCCGCCTCTGTGTATGTACTATCGTTGGATTGACACGAAAAAACCGGACTGGGCGGTCACCGAGATTCGTGAAAGAGGTCGTCGTGCATGGGCAAGTTTGGACTTAGAAGAGCGCCAAGCGAAGGAGGCAGCAAAGGAGAAAGCAGAGCAGGAGAGAGAGTGGCAAGAGTACTGTGTGAAGCAGAGGGCTTTTCTTGATGAGATGAAGAAGAAAAACCGAGAAGAGGGACTTCGACTGGCGGAGGTGTATCGACAGCGAGAGGAGGCCCGTGAGGCTGAGAGGCAGATAAAAAAAGAAAGGGCTCGTGCAGCCAAGGCAGCAGAAGAAGCTGGTGATGGAAAAGGAAAATATCCCCGTTGGACTCAGTAGATTTATGTTATTGTATCGTAACCTTCGCATTGCAGCAAGTTGTATCTTAAAATTCGTAAGATTTATATTATGAAGTTTAGTAGTCCTGGATCCGGGATGTATACTCTATCCCCGTCGTTTACCTTGTTGAAATTGCCGACGACTCTAAACCCAGTCATCTCACCTGTCCAGACATTGAGTACTGCTTCTTTTAAATAGTACGGGGACACGAAGGAGATAGCGTCCAACTTAATCTGGCCACATGCAGCCAACACATGTGAGCAAGGTAGGTGCAGCAACTCCGGTTTGTTGCATGTACACTCACAAGATGGATAAAGTTCATTCCCTATTTTTACCTCGTGCGTCTTCACCTCATTTGCAGAACCAAAACCATCAGTAGGAAGCTGAACCTCATACCTCATTTCCTGATTACCTATGAGTCTGACAGTGTGCTTCTTTGCTTTCTCTATCTTCTTTGCCATGTACTCCATGACACGGCTACAATAAGGTGTGTTTTGTTTATCTTCAATATGCTTCTTTGCTAACTCATGCCTTTCTCTGAAATATCTCAAAGTGCCATGGAATACAGCCTCCACAATAGCTGTGAGTGGCAATGCTCTATTCCCTCTAAGTACAAAGTTATACACCTCTGCAAGGTTGGTTGTCATGTGGCCATACCTAGCTCCATGGGTGTCATGCAGCAAAGACCAATTTACGGGAGGCTCTTTCTCTATCCACTGAGAAAAACTCTTTATTGCCCTCCCCTTCTTTCTCTTAGTATTAGGAGGGTCAATTCCTGGCAAGTCACAAAGACCTACAGGCTCCTCTAGCTCTGCCATGAGTGTTGCTAATTTAACCTGGTCTGCTTCCATTTTCTTCCTGGCAGTAACCTGCTTCTTAGTAAACTCATCAAGTTTTGACCAAATAAAATGGTACTTACGGTGCTGGTTCTGCTTGCATAATTTTTTGAACAAGTTCATCAACCGCTTGTTCTTAAATTGTGAGAAAAAATTTGCCCCTAGATGGCGCATGCACCACCGGCTCTGCAAGTCCTTCCAAGGTGTTCGTTCGTCTTCTGCTGGATTCCTTAGTGTCTTCACTGCCTTCAATATACCAGCATGTCTGTCATGAATGACACACATGTTTGGTCGGTCCTTCACGATCGCAATTTTCACTTGCCGGAAGAACCATACCCAGCTTGGAAAGTTCTCACCCTCCACAAATGCCATGGCAAGTGGGATGATTTGATTGTTCCCGTCCACACCAATTGCGGTCAGGATTTGCCCTTTGTACTGACCAGTCAGGAATGTACCATCCACAAACATCACAGGAGGACAATGCCGGAAAGCTTCGATGCACATAGCGAAAGAGAAGAATACTCGTTTCAACACCTTGAAATCTTGTATACTCTCCAACCTCGTGTGCTGTATGTTTACATAAGTGCCGGGATTCCTCTCCTTTAGTATGGCAAGGAGACGGACAACATTATCATATGAGTCGAAGAACGTCCCAAACCTTTCCTCCATAGCCTTCTGCTTAGCCCTCCAAGCCTTCCCATAAGGAATGTCATATTTCCATCTGACCTTCACTGCTGTCTGGATGTGTTTTGCTTCCATATCTTTCTTCTCCACTATCTCAGTATACATGAGTTGCGCAATGAGAGTTGAAGTCAGTTTTGGATGACGAACCAATAGGTTTCTCCTCACACAATTATGTGGGATCACATTGGTGACAACCCAGTGGATGTTATACTTCGGCACGTGCCCGTGCACCTTCGCAGGACAGCCTTTTTCAACACACTTCACGGTATAGTTTGTTGGACTTGATATGTGTGTCCGAAAAACCCTTTGCGTAGACATAGCCCACTTTATCACCGCATACTTCAATTTTTTCTTTGTATCAAACATAGCCCCTATCTGGACTTGGTTCAGATTATACTGCCATGGAGTCTCATGGACATCGTTGACCGTAAGGCCGGTGGATATGTCCTGATCCCATGCAGAAGGAATCGGTACCTCCACTTCATCCTCGGAATTTTCAGAATCCAGATCCTCAGCCAATCCATCCTCATCCTCTTCCTCCATCACCCTCTGCATTTCCTCCTCTTCCTCATCCACATCAGAATCCAGATCCTCCGCCAATATAATCGACCGACTACTCTGCCCAGTATTATGACCACAAACATTGTCGGACACGAACTCTGACTCTTTCTCGACTTGGATAGCATCCACATCCGGTGGCTGTGACCCGGATAAATAATTCTCGTTAGCCACTTGACTACCTTGGCCGGGTTCATACCCCACGTGAAGTTGTACAGTATTCTCCTCCTTCGCCACAGGTTGCACTAGAACATATGGCTGGATTCTTCGGTCTCGGCAACGACTTAACAGAGTCAACCAATGCTGGCTCCTATTTACCGGCATCAACTCCCACTTCACATTTTTACAGGATTTGGTCCACAATGCATGAATGTTGACGGAACATACTTCAGGATTCAACCCAAAACTAGTAGTCAACCAGTACTTCAACTGTCTAATGTCCAGTCTGTTCGGGTCTGAAAGTGTCATGACGCCATTTTTAAACTCGCTAAGATCAACCCCCAACTCATTATATCGAACATTACCAGGGCCGTAGTAAACTGTCAAATTTATTGATTCAGACATTTTCACCTGTCAGACATTGCCACCTTCTCAATAATCGCAATGAAAAAAAATATTGCCGGCTACACTAACAAAATATGTTACCGGGTACACTAACAAAAATATTACCGGCTACACTAACAAAAATATTACCGGCTACACTAACAAAATATGTTACCGGCTACACTAACAAAAATATTACCGGCTACAATAACAAAATATGTTACCGGCTACACTAACAAAAATATTTCCGGCTACACTAACAAAAAAATTACCGGCTACACTAACAAAAATATTACCGGCTACACTAACAAAATATGTTACCGGGTACACTAACAAAAATATTACCGGCTACACTAACAAAAATATTACCGGCTACACTAACAAAATATGTTACCGGGTACACTAACAAAAATATTACCGGCTACACTAACAAAAATATTACCGGCTACACTAACAAAATATATTACCGGCTACATTAACTATACGCTAAAATGACTATGTACACTAAATATTCAGCTAATAAAAAAAATGTGACGACATTTGTATACCTTCGACGCGTGTGTGCCCTTATCGCAGACTTTTTGCACCACCGGACAACACCACCCGAACTCCTCCTCACCACCACCTTCTCCTCCTCACCACCACCAAAACCGCAGCTCCTCCACCCCACCATGGCTATTCCACCCCATCATGGCTCCTCCTCAAATACGCACAAATAACTACCCCATAGCAAAAAATAATTGGATGGATCGGTGAAGAATGCTATGATCTATTGATTCTGCTACTTGGAACAGAAAATGGCTGGAGCAATCAATAGATCTGGGAGGGGGTGAAAGAACAGAGAGAAACGAGAGAGAGAGAGAGGAGCAGGAACGAAGAACAGAGGAAGAGGAAGATTGGCGTCGGTGGCTTATCCAGCACCGGTCGGCCAGGGCCAGGCCGACGGGCACTGGTCGGCCAGGGCGAGGCCGACGGCCCCCTGGTCGGCCAGGGCGAGGCCGACGGGCCCCTGGTCGGCCAGGGCGAGGCCGACGGGCCCCTGGTCGGCCCAGCCGAGGCCGACGGCTGGCTGGTCGGCCCAGTTAAGGCCGACTGGGTAATATTTTCGATTTTTTGTCTAACAGACTAACAGTTTTCAAATTTTGTATAAATTTAGGCACAGTTTTGAAAAAAAATCATAATGGCAAGTCTCACCGCCGCTGCAGGCTTAGTTTGGGCGACCTTGCTCATGTGTGTTGCGCTTGGCGCTGCCGGGCAAAGCATCGAGAGTTTGTTTCCTCAAGGTTCCCTACCACCGTCGGTGAGGATCCACTTCAGGGAGGAGGCCGTGCTGAACGTGGCTATACGCGACGGCAACGTTGTCCTCGCAACAGCCGACTGCAAGGACGAGTCACAGGTTGGCAAGCCTCCTCTACTCTAGCCGTAGCCCGATCCATTTACTGCTAGGATTTTTAGTTTTTGCGGGTGATCCATCTCATCGTCCTTCTCCGATCTATTCCCTCCGTTTCAAATTATTCGTCGCAAAAATTATTCCCTCCGTTTCAAATTATTCGTCGCAAAAATGGATATATCTAGAACTAAAATACATCTAGATACATACATATATGCAAGAACGACCTTCATGCTACTAAACTGTCAATGGTGCATGATCGTGCAGAAATGGTACCGCGTGTACACCTCGTCGTCCTTCTCCGGACCCATCGAGCTCAAGCCGTTCTCGCTGGTGAACGCGCAGACGTTTCAGGTCATCACCATCCCATCAGCCAGTGGAGACAAGGTAAGCGATCGAGCCGACATGATATATATACAATCCAGTAACGATCTGACTTGAAAAAGGTTCATATATTATGGGATGAAGGGAGAGACTAGTATTTACTACAGGCACGTGCGTCTTAAATATTGTTTGATCAACATATTTGCCTGACCAAGTGGCTGGCTGTCCGATGAAACACCAACCCCAGGTGGGACTATCAGCTGGCACACCTATTACCGCGTCCTCTCAGCAGTATTTAGGAAGCAAGGTGTACAAATTCAGGCTTATGCGCCTAATGGGGGTGATGCGTTGGGTGATCGTCTCACCCGAGGAGCTGTGGACGCCGGAGAAGCCCACACGTGACGACGGCTTTTACCAACTGTCTGTTACCAACAACGCAAGTTTTACCCTCAACGGCCTTGGGGACGGCGTACGTGACGGAACGGAGGTCGGGATCTATTCTGCATCGCCAAATCCAGAGAACGGCATTTGGAAGCTTACTACATCGTCAACAACTTGCTCCCCCTGATGAGCTACAAGGCCATACCGTTTGTGCTTATGTGTTTGCTCAAGAATAATTTTTACATCATTCATTCCCCGTTTGTCAAATTTGCCTTTGTTTTTAAGAGTTGTTCTTGTTGGTCCTGTAGCAATGTAAGCACAACCAAGTTCAGCTATGATATAATCTATATATCTATCTATTTACTACCCAGCACGAGAGGGGGCAGACAAAGTAAATCTTCACCGTGTACACACTCACTGATTCAACGTCCCAGATTCTTTCCATGTTTAGCACGAAATGTGGGGATGTCCGGCGATGAAGATGATGCAGACCGAGGAAACGAAACGCCTCAGTCCCCTACCTGGCCCGCGAAATGTCGGTGTCTAGGAACTAGACATTGGGATCCGTGCAAACAACCCTTTGTCACTAGTAGATAAAGGGGGATCAGACCCGGTTCATTTGGGCCTTTAGCCCCGGTTCTGAAACCGGGGCAACAGGGTCGGTACTAATGCTCTGATCCTTTAGTCCCGGTTCAATCCAGAACCGGGGCAAAAGGGTGTCCACGTGGCCTGTGCACTGAGTCCAGGCAGGAGGGGCTTTAGTCCCGGTTGGTGGTACCAACCGGGACCAAAAGGCTTCCACGCGTCAGCATTTCTGTGGCTGTGGTTTTTGTTTTTTTTTTGAAAGGGGAGGGGGGGTTTTAGGTTTTGGGGGGTTAATTTAGGTGTTTCATATATTGTGTTAGCTAGCTAATTAATAGAGAGAAGTGTTCTCTCTTATGTCCGTGCTTGGTCGACGCTACATACTACACATACGTATATAGAGAGGACTAGAGTCACGCTAGCTAGCTAGCTAGCTGCTAGCTACTAAGCAAACGAAGGAAACAAAAGATCGTAATCAACATATATATGCATACAGAGAGAAGTAATATCGACCACCTCTCCTTCTCCGAGAGATTGGTCGAACAACAAGTTCTCGTATATCTATCCGACACTACCGGGCACATATATACAACAATTATCTCTTACAAAAATAATCTCCTAACACATGGATGCATGGTCCACATAGTATTCTCCGTCTTCAGCGATCACGTGTTCAAGGAAGAATGCCGCCAATTCCTCTTGAATTGCTCGCAGTCGATCTGGTGTTAGGAGTTCATCCCGCATCCGAAACATCTAATTTGAAGTAGGGGGTCAATACATGAAATGATGCTATAAATTTGTGAATATTATTGATTGCTTACGCACTTCAAATTGTTCATCAGTGTAGCCCCGCTCACAGGTCGTGTGGCGGATGGACTCGCAAATGTAGTATCCACAATAATCATTCCCGGGTTCCTGCCACAACCACTTTACAAGAAATAGAGGTCAATCAAACTGATAAGCAAGAATGCCAAATTGGTATTGATGAAACTAGCGCTTGAATCAAGATATAGGAGATGCGCGCGCGGAACATGCTACTATATAGTACTTACTTTCGGATATCTAAATTGTAGCTTCTTCGGCAGTCCCGGAGCTTTTTTTGTGAATTTTTTCCAAGCCCTGCCAGACAAAGGAAACAATTAGTTGATATCAGAAATGAAGTTGCTGATATATATGCATGGTGGATAATATTGATCGATTTAACTTACCTGACTAGCATTTGAGTCATGTCCGCATACTCCTCGGGATCTTTACGTTTAGAGTCGAAGACAGTTACTATTCCCTTCTCAAGCTTAATCTCTAAGAGAATATAGTGGAAGCTGCGCACGAATGCATGAGATCATCAATTACATCACTATAAACTTGACTGATATATAAGGGAAACCAAATATGCACAAGACATTAACACTCACTTGAAGTTGTAAGGAAAGAGTATTATATCTTTGTTTTCATTTACCACCAACGATCGTAGCAAGTTGGTCTCGGTATCGCCGGGACGCAATTTAACCTCGGTTGCATCTATGAGGTATGTGTTAATAAACCCAATATCACCTACTTGTCTTTTCTTCAATTTGACGATCTTCAATCTGCATAATATAGTGAGGATAATTATAAATACATGCAATGAAGATCAGCTATATAGAGAGACTTAATGACAGAAGTAGTACTACTTACAGACAGTAGCAGGTGATCGTTGTTTTATCGAGGGCCAATTGATTGAAAAATTGATAGAACTCCTCAAATGGAACAGGCAACAGCTCAATTCCAACGAGGTCATGCTCCGGTTTAACTCTCAAATACAAGTTATTCCTCCCCCCAGACTCTCTGCAGATTTTCATGTACCAATCATGCAATCTTCGCATATTCGTTGATAGAGATCTTTCATTTTTGACGAGAGGCTTTTTGTACTCGTATCTTTCTATCTGCACGTCCATGAAATCATAGTGTACATCGTCGGACGCGTAATCTGCAAGATTGGTATAACCGGGCACCATCCTCGGATCATTAGCGACCATGTCGCTAGACACCTTGAGCGGGGGGCACGATTGGTTCGCCTGTTCGCCGAGCTGGGCAATTTGTTTCCCAGCTCGCCCTTCTGCTAACCTCTGATCACTTTTTGTACTTCCGGACCGCTTGGCATCTTGAAATGTCTTTTGAATAATGCGGTCATAGTTGCCCTTCGGCTTACTTTTCGCTGGTTGCTTCAGGGCAGCAAGAGTGCGCTTTGCTTTCACCGCATCTATCTTCTCCTCTGGAGGTGGATGTCTCTATGCTTTCAACCCTTCAAAAAAGTCCTTCACTTCGCCTTCAGCGATCTTCGTGTTTTCCTCGTCGGACCTCTCGTACGGTAACTTCTCTAGAGGCGTGAGAGAAGGACCGAATCTGCATCGCCTCCCGCCTCTGGCTGTACTGGTAGACGTCGCCGGACCAGACGAAGCGGCTGTCTTTTTTACTTGCTTAGGCGCCGGAGCAGGAGCAGCCGGAGCGGCGGCAGGTCTCTTCCGCCGTTGCTGATTAGGCGAAGGAGGAGCTGGCTGTCTGCTCGGGCGCGCCGGCGGCGAAGGAGGCGGAGTGCCGCCACGCGCCGGCGGCGAAGGAGGCGGTGTGCCGCCACGCGCCGGAGAAGGAGCCGGAGTGCCCTGATGGTCACTCGCCGGAGAAGGAGCCGGAGTGCCCTGATGGTCACTCGCCGGAGGAGGAGGCGGTGGAGGAGGCGGAGTGCCCTGACTCGTCGTCGTCGGAGGAGGAGGCGGAGGCGTCCAGTTCAGAATGTTGATTAGGTCCTTCCGCCATAGGCATGGAGTCTTCAGTGAAGAACCCAGCCGAGTCTCCCCTTCACCGGTAGGGTGGTCAAGCTGGAGCTCCTCAAATCCCTCCGTTATTTCGTCGACCATCACCCTAGCATATCCTTCTGGAATCGGCCGGCAGTGAAAAGTGTCGTCTGGTCCAGAAGGATAAACAGAGCCAGCAGCCGCCTTGACCTTCAGATTCATCCACTGTGCCATAAGGTGGCAATTTTGTGCCTCCGTGATAGCATCCACAGGATTCCTGGCAGTAGCCGTCAAGGCAAGCTCTGGCTGAAGCAGCTCGGTGGAAGCCACGCTGCTTCTCCGCTGAGATGGCGGGGTAGCTTCGGGGGAAGCTTCAGCAATTCTTTCCCGATCTGCTTCCTGTTCCTCTATCGCTTGTACTCTGGCCCGCAGCGCCTGGATTTCGGTCATCTCCATTTTCTTCCTCCTGTCGTGGCATTTGTAGCCTCCTGCGTCCGGAAACCCAGCACGCCACGGAAGGGAGCCTGGCGTGCCTCGTGTCCGTCCAGGGTGCTCAGGATTCCCGAGGGCCATTGTCAGCTCGTCGTTCTCTCTGTCGGGGATGAACGTCCCTGCATGCGCTGCTTTGATATACTGCCGCATCTTCCTGAGTGGTGTTTCCAATTGCTTGTCCGTCCAAATGCACCACCCTGTTACAGGGTCCAAGGATCCGCCAGCTCCGAAGAACCAAGTCCGGCAACGTTCTGGCCAGTGCATTGTCTCTGGTTCGATCCCTTTCTGAAGCAGATCATTCTCAGCCCTGGCCCACTTAGGCCGGGCTACGAGGTAGCCGCCCGACCCCGTGCGATGGTGATGCATCTTCTTTGCAGCATTTATCCGGTTTGTCTCCGACATCTTCTGACTCTTTTCCGACTTCTTATGGGCCACAAATGCGGGCCAGTCATCTTTGATCTTCTCATATATGCCCACGAATTCTGGAGTCGTTTTCTCTCTGACAAACGTATTCAGTTTTTTCTTCCATGCCCTGAATTGGTCTGCCATCTTCGAAAGTGCATAAGACTTGATTAAGTCCTCTTTAACTGGCTTCGCCGGATCAACCTCTCGCGGTAGGACGAAGTTTGACTTCAGCTCAGTCCAAAGATCTTCTTTCTGCATATCTGTGACATAAGTCACCTGAGCGTCGTTTGCAGCCGGCTTTAACCATTGATGGATGCTGATCGGGATCTTGTCCCTAACCAGAACCCCGCACTGATTAACAAATGCGTTCTTTGTGCGGATGGGTGCAATCGGCTTGCCGGAGCGCGAGATTTCTGAGATCTCAAACTTTTCATCCGGCCTCAACTTTTTCTTCGCTCCTCGTCTCTTTACCGAAGATTTGCTCGATCCGGAGGGCTAGAAAAGGAACAAAGACGAGAGTTAATGAATGAATCAATTAACTAGTCAGCACATGCTTAACTAACATATATACCTCCTGGCCGGACTCGGTTCGGTCACCGGAGCCAGCATCACGGTCTCCTTCTTGCACCGGCATTGGGTCACCGGAGCCGTCCTCACGGTCTACTTCTTCCATGTGCATTGGGTCACCGAATTCATCAATATCATAGCCTAGATCTTCCAGCCGCAGCTCTTGTTCGACCTGCTCATCGGTGTCGTTGAGATACGACCTGACGGCATTTTGTCCGTCTGCGATTATGTCCATCAACATCGCTTCTTGTGCTAGGTCTCAGGTGTTGTCGTCCATTGTTTCTACAAATATTTACAACATGCCAATTATTATTCAAACATGACAGATGGATATATTAATGGCAAACGTAGAACTAGCTTCAACCCTCGACTGCTCGGCGGTCCACAAACCCTAGACCCCCTCATGTCACATTTTGTCTAGCTATAGTGTCAAAGGATTCAACAAAACCAATACTTCATCATTAGGCGAAAGTAACAGTAGCATGATGGTACGAAGCTCTCCAAAGTTGTTTTGGAACGAAGTCCCAGATAAGATAATCCGTAACAAAAGACGGATTATTCTATCAGGAACTCCGTTCCAGAACATCTTTGCATAACTTCGTACCAACATGCCCCGATTACTTCTGGCAAATGATGAAGTCATGTAATTTTTCAATACTTTGACACTAGCTAGGCAACCTCTCTCGACCCCTCGACCCCCGACTGCTCGGCGATCCACAAACCCTAGACC
>LR738713.1:869439990-869487683 GCA_902687465.1 Secale cereale
GTATTTAGAGTTGCTTTATTTATTTTACTTTCTTTATTTATTTTCTTTGTTGCTTTATTTATTTTATTTTGTTTATACTTACAACAAAATACTTATTGTTGCTATTTATTTTTCAAGTTTGTTTTGTTTTGTTTTGTTTTGTTAGTGCAAGTAGTATTGAAATTTGAATAGTACAAACGAACAATGGTATCATACTCGTTTGTTACAAAGTTGGCATGGTATCATCATAATAGTTGCGGAAATAACTCTTCACTTTTTCTTCGCTTGTGTCATTTGCTTATTGCGCCGTAACCATGGATAATCTTCATCGTTTATCAGGATGCTTGGGTCAGCCTTGACTTTGAAGGGAGGAATTTCATGAAACTTTTCATAATCTTCAGACATGTCTGTCTTGCCCTCCACTCCCAGGATGTCCCTTTTTCCTGAAAGAACTATGTGGCGCTTTGGCTCATCGTATGATGTATTCGCTTCCTTATCTTTTCTTTTTCTCGGTCTGGTAGACATGTCCTTCACATAGATAACCTGTGCCACATCATTGGCTAGGATGAACGGTTCGTCATTGTATCCAAGATTTTTCAGATTCACTGTTGTCATTCCGTACTGTGGGTCTACCTGTACCCCGCCTCCTGACAGATTGACCCATTTACACTTAAACAAAGGGACCTTAAAATCATGTCCGTAGTCAAGTTCCCATATGTCCACTATGTAACCATAATATGTGTCCTTTCCCCTATCGGTTGTTGCATCAAAGCGGACACCGCTGTTTTGGTTGGTGCTCTTTTGATCTTGGACAATCGTGTAAAATGTATTTCCATTTATCTCGTATCCTTTGTAAATCAATACAGTCGAAGATGGTCCCCTGGACAACAAGTACAACTCATCACACACAGTGTTGTCACCTCTGAGACGTGTTTCCAACCAACTGCTGAAAGTCCTGATGTGTTCACGTGTAATCCAGTCGTCGCACTGCTCCGGGTGTTTGGAGCGCAGACTGTTCTTGTGTTCATCGACATACGGGGTCACCAATGTAGAGTTCTGTAGAACTGTGTAGTGTGCTTGAGACCAAGAATAACCGTCCCTGCATCTTATTGAGTCCCTTCCAAGCGTGCCTTTTCCAGTCAGTCTGCCCTCGTACCGCGATTTAGGGAGACCTATCTTATTAAGGCCAGGAATGAAGTCAACACAAAACCCGATGACATCCTCTGTTTGATGGCCCATGGAGATGCTTCCTTCTGGTCTGGCGCGGTTACGGACATATTTCTTTAGGACTCCCATGAACCTCTCAAAGGGGAACTTATTGTGTAGAAATACGGGCCCCAGAATGACAATCTCGTCGACTAGATGAACTAGGACGTGTGTCATGATATTGAAGAAGGATGGTGGGAACACAAGCTCGAAACTGACAAGACATTGCGCCACATCACTCCTTAGCCTTGGTACGATTTCTGGATCGATCACCTTCTGAGAGATTGCATTGAGGAATGCACATAGTTTCACAATGGCTAATCGGACGTTTTCCGGTAGAAGCCCCCTCAATGCAACCGGAAGCAGTTGCGTCATAATCACATGGCAGTCATGAGACTTTAGGTTCTGGAACTTTTTCTCTGCCATATTTATTATTCCCTTTATATTCGACGAGAAGCCAGTCGGGACCTTCATACTGAGAAGGCATTCAAAGAAGATTTCTTTCTCTTCTTTCGTAAGAGCATAGCTGGCAGGACCTTCATACTGCTTCGGAGGGATGCCGTCTTTTTCGTGCAAACGTTGCAGGTCCTCCCGTGCCTCAGCTGTATCTTTTGTCTTTCCATACACGCCCAAGAAGCCTAGCAGGTTCACGCAAAGGTTCTTCGTAACGTGCATCACGTCGATTGAAGAGCGGACCTCTAGGTCTTTCCAGTAGGGTAGGTCCCAAAATATAGATTTCTTCTTCCACATGGGTGCGTGTCCCTCATCGTCATTCGGAACAGCTAGTGCGCCGG
Organism: Secale cereale; assembly: GCA_902687465.1. Lineage (NCBI taxonomy): Eukaryota > Viridiplantae > Streptophyta > Magnoliopsida > Poales > Poaceae > Secale > Secale cereale. The sequence goes on from LR738713.1 coordinate 869,441,970, forward strand.
GGCCCTTTCCGAAGATTACGTGTAAATCATTGACCATAGCAAGTACGTGATCACCGGTACGCATGGCGGGCTTCTTCCGGTGATCTGCCTCGCCTTTGAAATGCTTGCCTTTCTTTCGACATTGATGGTTGGTCGGAAGAAATCGACGATGGCCCAGGTACACATTCTTCCTGCACTTGTCCAGGTATATACTTTCAGTGTCATCTAAACAGTGCGTGCATGCGTGGTATCCTTTGTTTGTCTGTCCTGAAAGGTTACTGAGAGCGGGCCAATCGTTGATGGTCACGAACAGCAACGCCTTTAGGTCAAATTCCTCATGTTTGTGCTCATCCCACGCACGTACACCGTTTCCATTCCACAGCTGTAAAAGTTCTTCAACTAATGGCCTTAGGTACACATCAATGTCGTTGCCGGGTTGCTTAGGGCCTTGGATGAGAACTGGCATCATAATGAACTTCCGCTTCATGCACATCCAAGGAGGAAGGTTATACATACATAGAGTCACGGGCCACGTGCTGTGATTGCTGCTCTGCTCCCCGAAAGGATTAATGCCATCCGCGCTTAGAGCAAACCATACGTTCCTTGCGTCCTTTGCAAACTCCTCCCAGTACTTTCTCTCGATTTTTCTCCATTGCGACCCGTCAGCGGGTGCTCTCAACTTCCCGTCTTTCTTACGGTCCTCACTGTGCCATCGCATCAACTTGGCATGCTCTCTGTTTCTAAACAAACGTTTCAACCGTGGTATTATAGGAGCATACCACATCACCTTCGCAGGAACCCTCTTCCTGGCGGGCTCGCCATCAACATCACCAGGGTCATCTCGTCTGATCTTATACCGCAATGCACCGCATACCGGGCATGCGTTCAGATCGTTGTATGCACCGCGGTAGAGGATGCAGTCATTAGGGCATGCATGTATCTTCTGCACCTCCAATCCTAGAGGGCATACGACCTTCTTTGTTGCGTATGTACTGTCGGGCAATTCGTTATCCTTCGGAAGCTTCTTCTTCAATATTTTCAGTAGCTTCTCAAATCCTTTGTCAGCCACAGCATTCTCTGCCTTCCACTACAGCAATTCCAGTACGGTACCGAGCTTTGTGTTGCCATCTTCGCAATTGGGGTACAACCCTTTTTTGTGATCCTCTAACATGCGATCGAACTTCAGCTTCTCCTTTTGACTTTCGCATTGTGTCCTTGCATCGACAATGACCCGGCGAAGATCATCATTTGGTTCCTCTTGATCTTCAGCAGCTTCACCCGTTGCAGCATCATTGGGCACATCGTCTGGTTCCTCTTGATCTTCACCAGCTCCCCCCATTGCAGCATCACCGTATTCAGGGGGCACATAGTTGTCATCGTACTCTTCTTCTTCGCCGTCTTCCATCATAACCCCTATTTCACCGAGCCTCGTCCAAACATTATAGTGTGGCATGAAACCCTTGTAAAGCAGGTGGGAGTGAAGGATTTTTCTGTTAGAGTAAGACATCGTATTCACACATTGAGTGCATGGACAACACATAAAACCATTCTGCTTGTTTGCCTCTGCCACATTTAGAAACTCACGCACGCCCTTAATGTACTCGGAGGTGTGTCTGTCACCGTACATCCATTGGCGGTTCATCTGCGTGCATTTATATATAATTAAGTGTGTCAAAAACCATTACAAAACATCATAAATAGATAATTAAGTGACCAAATGGATAAAAGTTCATCATCACATTAAAACCAAAGTACATACATATATAGTTCTCATCTAACAACATATATAGCTCTCCATACACATCGAAACTATGTAAAACATTTCAACGCGAAAACAAATGCTATCATAATCGCAACCAAGGTAACAATTGATCCAACGGCATAATGATACCAAGCCTCGGTATTAATGGCATATTTTCTAATCTTTTTAATCTTCAACCGCATTGCATCCATCTTGATCTGTGATCATCGACGACATCCGCAACATGCAACTCCAATATCATCTTCTCGTCCACAATTTTTTTTATTTTTTCCTTCAAGAATTTGTTTTCTTCTTCAACTAAATTTAACCTCTCGACAATAGGTTCCATCTTGATCTTGTGATCATCGATAACTTCCGCAACATGCAACTCCAATTCCATCTTCTCCTCCTCCATTTTTTCCAATTTTTTCTTTAACGAAATGTTTTCCTCTTCAACTAAATTTAACCTCTCCACAAGAGGGTCGGTTGGAATTTCCGGTTCAACTACCTCCTAGACATAATAAAACATCTATGCATGTCAGGTTGGTCGGCATAACTATCATAAGCACTAAAACAAATAGTTATAAATTAAAGATAATATACCACATCCGAATCGTAGACCGGACGAGGGCCCACGTGGGCGGATATCAAAACCATCGCACTATATAATAACAAGCAATAATAAACGTAAGAAAATTAGACAAATATCTATCTAAAGCAATAATAAAAGTAAGAAAAGCATGGACATAACCAGAGGCTCACCACGGTGGTGCCGGTGACGAGATCGGCGGGGGCGATCGACGGCGGCGAAGACGGGGACGGGACGTGACGGACCGCTAAACCTAGACAAATCTCGGAGAAAATAGAGCTTCGAGAGGAGAAAAGCTTAACTAGTGTGGCTCGGGCATTCCACCGAACATGTTGTGTGCATAGGAGGTGAGCTAGAGCACCACTAACCCCTGTCCCCCTCGGCCAGAAAAAAAACAGAGCAGTGAGCTCTGCTCTTGAGTGAGGGGGTTTATATAGGCAACTCACTGGTCCCGGTTGGTGCTACAAACCGGGGCTAAAGGGGAGCCTTTGGTCCCGGTTCATAAAACAAACCGGGACTAATAGTGGTGGGCCAGGAGCAAGAGCCATTGGTCCCGGTTTTTAGCTCCAACCGGGACCAATAGGTCCAGACGAACCGGGACCAATGGCCCACGTGGCCCGGCCGGCCCCCTGAGCTAACGAACCGGGTCCAGTACCCCCATTGGTCCCGGTTCTAGATTGAACCGGGGCTAATGGGCTGGACCAATGCCCTGTTTTCTACTAGTGTGTGAGTTTGACCGGGGATTGAACACGCTACGTTTCCAAAGGCGTCGATCGTCGGTGAGGAAACATCAGGAAGTAAAGCACGCCGAAGCTATCCAGGTTCGGGCCACCATCAAGGTGTAGTACCCTACTCTTGCTTGGGGTGATATTATTGTGTACTGGTTGAACTGGTTACAATGTACTCCCTCCGTTCCAAATTACTCGTCATGGTTTTAGTTCAAATTTGAACTAAAACCACGACGAGTAATTTGGAACGTAGGGAGTATGTGTGTTTGACTCCATTTTTTTACCATATATATTTAAATTATCTGGTATAAGCAGACCCTCGTCATGTCAATGAGTATATAATTGATAAAAAAAATCGAATTTCTCTCGTGAATATATATTTGGTGATCTTCAAGAAAAAAGGGAAAACATATTATGTTTATGAATTTTCAGGCCTACTTAGGATTAACGCATATTCACTTGTACTGGTCAAATGGTTTATTGGATCAACCAGTTTGCCAATGGAATAAATCATATGTGCATGCACGGACCCACTGATCAGTAGCTATCCCAACAATTAGTCTGGTGTGTATAACATGAACGAAATCTTGTAGTACGCCACCGGCTAGTTGGACGCGTATATATTTCAACGGGTACAAAGCAAGGTGTGTAGCGGCTGGAGATAAAGAAGCTAAATCAATTGGACTTGACTAAATCCACGAAGAGATAAGTATGGGACAAGGAGTTTGTTGCTTTTTTGGTTCAACAACGCCGAGAGATTAGAGATAAGATGTGTTTAATTGTTACTAACGGCAGCGGCGACGACGCTAACCACCATTCAGCGTATTACTCATACACACACGCACTTCATATCATCTCCACTCCAACACTCACACATTCACATGTCTTCAATCCTGGTCTGGCGTTTTTCCTTTGTGGCCCGCGTCCATGGCGCAGCCATATGGTGAGAAATCATATGAAGGCTGCATATGATCACTTATTTCTTTTATTTGTTTTCTTCTCCTTGTTATTTTTTGTGTGGCGTCTCGTGGCTCTACATGACGATCTAATTCTCGCCGCGGGCGTTTCATTGTTTGATCTACAAAAAGAATTCGGCGGAGTCTCGTGGCTCTACATGACGATCTAATCATCTCCGCGGACATCCTGTGACCCGATCTACTGAAAATGTTTGTTGGTATCTACCGGCTCTACATGACAATCTAATCGTTGCTGTGGGTATTTCGTGGTCTGGTACGAGAAAAAAAAAAGAGGCTTTGCATTTCGTGGCTCTACATGGCAATCAAATCGTCGTCACGGATATTTTATGGTTTGGTCCGTATAAAAAAAGTTAGCATCTTACGGCTCTATATGGCGATCTAATCATCGTCGTGGATGTCTCATTGTCAGATCTGAAAATCAAAAGAAAGAAAAGTTTATGGCGTCTCTTGGCTCTACATGGCGATCAAATCGTCGCCGCGGACGCATCAAATTCATCAGCAACATCTTTTGTAATATTACATTTGGGGTGGCATACAAAGTTAGGCCCTAGGGGACAGCAGCGCAGCCACACATACTCAAAATCAGCATCATGAGTCATCACATGTGAAGCATCAGAGGTCACTGATAAAGTCAAGTAGATCATATGATGTAAAGGGTGATGATATTATTGTGAGAATAATAAAGACACAACCATCTACTCTGGAATAGACAAGACGCCATGACAAAATTTTGTAGAAGCATGTTTTTCTCAATCAAATGAGGGTTCATCTTCAAGTCCACGCTCAGAACATTTTTTTCGTGACCGATGAGGCCGGAACTCACATACATTTCCTGACCGACGAGGCAGGATACATGATGTTCGTGACCGACGAGGCTGAACTATCCATTTTATTTTCTCCTTGAGACTTGATCTACATCCCATGTTTGATTGGTGCATGAATCCATATGTTTTTGGCATGGCGAGATTATTATTTGTCTTGGAGCACTTGCATTTTTTTTGCCTTGGAGACACAAGCCATGAGTTTGATAATGATGATGACTATTTGAGGCAGCTTAATCGGAGGTCTTTCATAGATATGAATCTATGAATGTAATTAACTAGAGGTCCTTTCGAGGCCCTAGGAGTCGAGAATTATGCAATTATCTTTTGTATGTCAGATGGTATACCAAAAGCATGTAAAATGAGATTTGTATATCCTCAGCAATAAGGATTTACAAGTTTCTCCGCATCATTTTGTGTGCTTTATTTTATTTTTATTTGTATACACTCGTATACTGCACACCCGTACCTAAAATGCCAACGTGGATAGATTCAATATTTATCCTGCGAAAACAAATGGCACGCCCAGTGGGACTCGACTCTCCTCCCTTCTTTGCTGCTCGTCATCAGTCATCAAAATCTACTCATGATCTGTCTCCTCGGCACTTCTTTTTTTGGGGGCTGATAATGTGGTCTGGTGAAGTTCTAACCAGTGTACATCTCATGCAGATGGGGGCTTCACCAACTATGGATCGAAGGCTGACGCAAAGCAAATGGAGCCGTTTGTCTTTTGGTTTGATTCAATACCACCGGTTGTAGTTTCAAGCTTTGGCTCCAACATGTACGTGACCCCGCTGCCACGGGAGGGTAGGACAAAAGATGTCATGCAAGTTCTTTTAATAAAGCACGTATGACTATTTACGGAATACATGCCTACATTATATCGATGAATTGGATCTAGTGCCGTATCCTCCTAGGTTATAACTGTCAGATGATGAATATCATCCAACAAGTCACCGATCTAATGCCTACGAATTTATCCTTATTGATCTTGCTGCGTTACTATTGCTATCATCACTGTTACACTTGCTACAAATTACTGCTATCACTGTTACTGTTACCGTTGCTGCTGTCACTGTTATCAAACCTGTCAAACTACTTTGCTACTGATCACTTTGCTGCAGATAATTAATCTCCAGGTGTTGTTGAATTGACAACTCAGCTGCTAATATATGCAAATATTCTTTGGCCCCCCTTGTGTCGAATCTATAAATTTGGGTTAAATACTTACCCTCGAAAACTGTTGCGATCCCCATACTTGTGGATTATCACTAACCTAGGATAATTATGTAAGTATAGGTCTTTTTGTGCTAAGAAGAAGAAGAAGAAGAAGAAGAAGAAGAAGAAGAAGAAGAAGAAGAAGAAGAAGAAGTACCCGCGGAGCGCTATGCACCCACGCCCACCAACTTTCAACACCCGCCATGACAGAGAGTAAATGAAATTAGTACAACATATTTTTTTTGAATAAATGACATGAATACAATTTAAGTTGGGATGCATACAAACTAATAATAGTCTGGATCGTCCATATATGCTCCGGGATCATCATCATCATCATCATCATCATCATCATCATCATCATCATCATCATCATCATCATCATCATCATCATCACTATCACGCGTGTCGTCATGAATGGCGTGCTCATCGGGTTCGGCGGCATCAACATGTGGAAGGCCGTTTTGTAATTGATCAAGCATTGACAGGTCATCCGCAACAGTAACCTCTTCTTCTTTCAACTCTTCTTGTTCTGGCTCAGGGGTGTTGTCGGATTCACTATCGCTATCTACTTCCATGTTCTGGGGTGAAGTAGAGCGGTTCTTGAAATGTTTTTTTCGGAAAGACATGTTTCTTGGAAGAATTCTCCATCATATGTGTCTGGGTCAATGTGAGGTTCATAATCCTCTTCATTGGGGGGAGGTGGTCTAACATGTGGTGGCACTTCATAAACGACATCCCAAGCCTTCAGATTTGCATTATTTTGGCATGCCCACGGTAGATAGAAAACTTGGGTCGCTTGTTGAGCCGTAATGTAGACATCGGGAACATCTAAATGGGTGCTTTGTTTGATTTCTACTAGCCCTATATGTCCATGAGTCCTTCTAGTCTCCCTCGGCTGGAACCAATAACATTTGAAGACTACGACATTCGGTGGGTTTTCACCATAGAATTGAAGTTCATAAATTGCTTCAACTTTTCCATAATACTCGGGACCTCCTTCGCCGATAGCAGAGACACCACAATTTGTAGATTTTCGGTCGGCCATAGATAGCTCTTTGCCAAAGGTACGAAAGCGATACCCGTTGATGTCGTATTTCTCAAATGAACGGACCTTATAGTCAAAGCCATTAGTGGCTTGTCTCAATTCAGCGTCCATAGGCTCTGAATTAGCCTACAATTTAATACAAAAAAATTGTTGCATTAGACGCAAATTAGACCAAGAAATGAAATGGTCTATTAATGCTAATTATCGTTTGTTTGAACCAAGAGATTAAACCGGGATAGCCGCCTCCTTGCTTTGACAGAAGCTCATACTCTTCGACGGAATCCTTTTGGACCACCGCTCCATTTGCGAATTTGGTGACGTATCAAATATCCTTGAATAAGAGCAGTTCAAAGGAATAATAAGAAGTTGCGAAACAATTAATGTATCGACAACATACTTGATGTATGGCCGCGCTTCTGTTAGGTTGTTGAAGATATACAACAAAATGGTCTACCATTCTTCGACACCCAACTCTTTTGGTATCAAAGCACCGGCTGGAGCGAGCTTCCCTTTGAATAGGCTGAGGTTGGATCCACCTTTTTGAGGGTCGCCGGCATTGTACCGAGGCTTATGCAAATGATGATTTTTTTTCTTCGTAGTGTGGTGTCACGAAATTTTCCGCCTCCTCAGTAATGATTGCCTCAGCCATCGATGCTTCAATTCTATATTTATTTTTTACATTTTGCTCGAAGCGTCTTCTGCATTCTCTCAGTTGCATAGCACCAACGATTTTGCACGGGCCCCCCAATCTTTCCTCGGTCAGGAGATGTAAAATCAAATGCTGCATTGGATTAAAGAAGCCCGGTGGAAAGATCTTCTCTAACTTGCAGAGCAACTCCGGCGCCAAGTTTTCCATGTCATCTATCACTGCAGGCGATAGTTGTTTCGCACAAAGAACACGAAAGAAATAGCTCAGCGTTGCCAGTACTAGCCATTAATCCTCAGGGATAAAGCCACACAACATCACCGGCATTACTCACTCAAGCCATATGTGCCAATCATGACTCTTGAGACCAAATATTTTCAGTTTTTCAGTACTCACTCCCCTCAGATTCGCTGGATACCCATCGGGGAACATCAACTGCATTTTCACCAACAAGATAATTTCCCTCATAACTGGCCTTCCAAGATTGAACCGGGCTTTTGGCTTCATCCAGTTCTTCTTCCCTTTCGGTTGTCGCATGTTTTGTAACGCTCTATCACATATAGTCTCCTAATCGACTCTAGCCTTAGGATTATCCTTTGACTTCCCCTCTATGCCGAACAATGTACCAAAAAGGTCCTCACCTATATTATTTTCAGTGTGCATCACGTCGATGTTGTGCGGAAGAAGGAGATCTTTGAAGTAAGGAAGATCCCACAAGCATGTCTTGTGAGTCCAGGCGTGTTTCGAATTATATATACCCCTTGAAATACCCTGGACGCTCTGGATCAGGCTCAAGAGCGTCTAACTGATCCAGGATCTGTTGGTCTGTCAACACAGGTGGTGCAGAGTGTTTGACAACTCTACCTTTCATGAAGTTCTTCTTGTCTTTTCGAAACTTATGGCGAGGATCTATGCGAGTCGAAGTAAGAATACTTGCGACCCGCCTACAGCCAACAAAACTCAAGAGCTGCCTTGCATGTGGGGCACAGGAACCTTCCATGCACACACCAGCCAACGAATAGTGCATGCGCCAGCAAGTCATCCATCGAGTACATGTACCAGACACACATTCTAAAGTTTTTTTGCTAGCGGCGGCGTACGTATTGAACCCATTATCCCAAGCTTCTTGCAATTCATTCTTGAGCGGCTGCATGTACACCAAATGGATTGAACCCATCCGTGCCAATGCAGATTTGAGGATGCCTTGGATCTGCCTCTTTATCCCCATGTAATTCATCAAACTTCTTCAATGCAAAAGCATCCGATGTGTGTACCATCATCTGATTCCCATCTGCATCTAGTTTGGTTATTTTGCCCAATTTGTGCCATGTCATCTGTCTGGCCATCTCTTCGACCATGAAAAGACGTTGAAGTCTCGGTATGATTGGCAGATACCGAAGAACATTAACAGGGATTTTGGTCTGCCTCTTCTCACCCATACTGTTGTCTACCACAACATATCTGGAAGACTTGCAAATGGGACAATAGTTCATACTCAAGTCTAAACAAGGCACATCCGTTCTCACAGGCATCTATCTTCTCATAGCGCATCTTAAGTGCATGGAGGATTTTGTCCGACTGGTATAGGTTTGCAGGCATTACATGGCCTTTGGGTAGAAAGCGTTCAAATATTGTCATCATCGCCTCGTAGCATTCTCTGCCCATGCTGAATTGAGCCTTCAGAGCCATTACATGTGTGATGGCATCCAGCTGACAAAGCTTAGTGTGCTCGTGGAGAGGACGTTTTGAAGACTCCAACATTTCATTGAAGGCCTTTGCAGATTCCTCCATCTCCTCGTCCGAATCCCAAGCATCATCAAAGTCTTGCATCATATCGTCGATCCCAGTACCATGCTCGTCGATGCGACGATGAACCACTTTAGCTCTGGTACGTTGGGCAAACTCACCATGAAATGTCCACACCGTATAATAAGGCGTAAAACCACACTTCTGCAGGTGTTTACCCATTTAAGCCTCTGTCCTCTTTTGAAAGTTGTCGCAACTAACACAGGGGCACCAGGTTTTTCTCTGGCCATTTGCAAATGCGGCTTTCACAAACGCCTTGGTTTTTCTTAACCATTCAGTGCTCATGTCTGCCTGACTAGTGTGGCCGGTGTACATCCACGCACGATCACTCATCTTGTTTATCTACTAAACACACAAGAATATATATATATATATATATATATATATATATATATATATATATATATATATATATATATATATATATATATATATATATATATATATATATAATTCATCATATATATTCATCAGTTAATGATGTTTGCCAATTTTATTACGCCGATGCAACCTACACGCTAATAGGTAAAGATAGGTCCTAATCCCACCCGGGTATGTGTAGATTGGGTTCGTTTCCCATGCTTGGCTCCGGATCCGCCGCAAAATTTCGGCAGCACCTCCCTGCTATTCTCTTGATACACGTCTCTGCAATAAACAGAGAGGATGTGTACCCAAAGAACAACAGTGAGGCACTGACAAAATTTAAGCGTCGGATCCGAAGCAGAGCATATGGGAAAACAAACCCAATCTACACATACTCGGGCTGTCCATGGATAACGTTGGATAATTCGAAATAATCACGGTTATAAATATGCAAATGCATGCATATTTATAACTGTAACCCTTTCGGACAGGAGACGCATACTGATGATTGAAGACACCTATAGCTAGCAAGTTTCATCGGCATGAACACCGGAACAGAGCAAATAATTAAGGAGGGAGGAGGAGATGTCATTTGTGCTCACCCACGAACGAGGGGCAGATCTCCACGAACACCAGATCCTCGCAACGACGAAACAACTGCACATTGAAATCCAAAATTGAGTAACATAGCTCGTCGTGCTAGTAGTGCCTGCCGCACATGCTCCTGTCGAACACCTTCACTGTGAGCATGGTGCGGCTGCCGTCGTAGCTTAAGATGCATACGTGCCCGAGCTGAAGGTCATGAGCGTGGGAGAACTGCTCCATCCGTGCGCGAGATACATGTGGCCATCGACATCAAACACTACATCCACGTCCCACAAGCAACGCCGGCGCCCAGCCTCCCACAGCAACAGTTCTTGGGCCGATGGCGGTCGAACACCTTGGTGAATTTGTCTGGTAGCCTGTGCCATAAGGATTAAAAGCCAAGTGTTGAAACTTGAAACACCCAAACTGACTCATGACAAAAAATCAAAGCATAGAAAGAGAAACCAAAGACGAAACAATATGTAGTGAGTGGTTCTGCAACTATAGGATGATTTTCTGTAACAACTTTTTTAACGAATTTGAGAGGATGATGGTGAAGAACTCGAAAGCCATTGGTGTCTTGCGGTCGTTTTCGTACACTCTTCTACAGCACAAGCACCCTTCTTCTCACCACCATTGGTGTCTTGCGGTGATAAGAAGGGCTGTTGCGCTGTAGCAGAATGTATGAAAATGACCAAAACACACCAATGGCTTTCAAGTTCTTCGCCAACATCCTCTCCAATTCATTTAAAAAGCTGGTATAGAAAATCATCCTAGTTGCACAACCTATCACTATGTACTATTTCGTCTTTCGTTTCTCTTTGTACGCTCTCATTTTTTGTCAAGAGTCAATTTGGTTGTTTGAAGTTTCAAAACTTGGCTTTTAATCCTCATCGCAGAGTCTGCCAGACAAATTTGCCAAGGTGTTTGACCGACATAGGCCCCGAGAACAGTTGCTGCGGGAGGCTGCGCGCCGGCGTCACTTGAGGGACATGGATGTAGTGTTCGACGCCGACCGCCTCATGTATCTCGCGCACGGATGGAAGTCGTTCGGCCGCACTCATGACCTTTAGCTCGGGCACGTCCGCATCTTAAGCTACGACACCAGCCGCGCCATGCTCACCGTAAAATTTTAGGACATCACATCACATAAAGCATTGACACTTCGTAACCTAAATAGCCATCATTTAGGGTTCCATCGATGCCGAGGAACCCCCTAACCCGCTCGTCCCCCGCAACAGGATGCCACCGCCAAAGTTGTAAAAAAAGGATTCACACTGCTCGTTCCTCGCAACAACCCCTAACCTAAAGAGTTATCATTTAGGGTTTTTCCGTCGACACCGAGGCACCCACTAACCTAAACAACTATCATTTAAGGTCCTCCGCCGCCGCTGCTCCTTCACCTCCATGCTCCTCCGTCGCTTCACCTCCTCCAGCTCCGCTTCATACGCCATCCGCCGACAGGCCACCCTGGCCCTCTCTTCCCTATCCCCCTCCTCTTCTTCTTCTTCCACCTTTTCCTTTTTCCTCTTCTTCTTCTCCTCTTCTTCTTCTTCTTCTTCTTCTTCTTCTTCTTCTTCTTCTTCTTCTTCTTCTTCTTCTTCTTCTTCTTCTTCTTCTTCTTCTTTTTCTTTTTTCTCATCTTTCTTCTTCTTCTAATTATCTAAACCTAAACCTAGCTAGCACTAACCTAAAACAAACACTAATTAACCTAAACCTAAATAGTAAAAAAAATAAAAAAACTCACCTAGGGCCGGTGGAGGAGGGCCGACGCGGTGGTGGAGGAGGGCCGGTGCAGGGGAGGAAGGACGCGGGGAGGGGGCGACGCGGTGGTGGACCTGCTCCGGCAGGGCGGCGCAGTGGTAGAGGAGGGCCTGCTCCGGCGGCGCGGCGTGATGGTGGAGGAGGTCTTCGGGGGAGGGGTGGGGCTGGCGCCGGGGCGGCTTCAGGCGGCGGTGGGGGCTCTGGGGGGCAGGGCGGGGCGGCGGCGGGGCAGCTCTGGGGGTGGCCCGGGCCGGCGGCACGGTGGCACGTGGGTGAGGTGAGGGGAGAGAAAGAGGGAGAGAGAGACTGGGTGGGACGGGGCTGACCATTTTAGTAAGTTAGGTCAATTTCTTTGCCGTCTGCTAGCCCAAAGGCAGATGGCAAAGAGCATAGCTAGTGGGGTGGGGGGGACGACCGTTAGCTAGGTCATTTTTTGGCCGTCCGCTAGCGGACGGGAAAGGTCCAAAAGGCGGACGACAAAGATATGGCGGATGACATCCAATCCGTCCGTCTGACCTGCCCAGCCGCAGGGTCCAGTGGGGTCTGGCCTGGCTCTTTGTCTTCCGCCTTCTGGACCTTTTCCGTCCACTGGCTGACGTCAAATAAATGGCTGATGGCAAAAATTTTATTTGCCATCCGTTGGTTCTTTGCCGCCTGTTTCTATAAAGCGGACGACAAAGACCCTCTTTGTCATCCGCTAGCTGACGGCAAAGAACATGCAGATGGAAAATTCCCTGATTCCAGTAGTGAAGGTGTGAAGTTGAGTCAGACTCAATGCCCGACCATGGCAGAAGATATAGAGAAAATAAAAGTCATTCCCTATGCCTCAGCCATAGGTTATATTATGTATGCCATGCTGTGTACCAGACCTGATGTGTGCCTGAAGTTTGGTAGGGAGGTACTAGAGTAATACAGGAGTGGACCACTAGACAGCGGTCAAGAATATCTTGAAGTACATGAGAAGGACCAAGGACATGTTTCTCGTTTATGGAGGTGACGAAGAGCTCGTCGTAAAGGGTTACATCGATGCAAGCTTCGACACTGATCCAGATGACTCTGCTTGGAACTGCACCAACTAGATGAAGGAGTCTGGATGAAGGAGTTCATATCTGATCTAGGTGTAATACCTAGTGCATCGGGTCTAATGACAATCTTTTGTGACAACACTGGAGCAATTGCCATAGCCAAGGAGCCTAGGTTTCACAAGAAGACCAAACACATCAAGAGACGCTTCAACTCCATTGGTAAATATGTCAAGGATGGAGACATAGAAATTTGCAAAGTACACACGGATCTAAATGTGGCAGACCCGTTGACTAAGCCTCTTCCACGAGCAAAACATGATCAGCACCAAGACTCCATGGGTGTTAGATTCATTTCTATGTAATCTAGATTATTGACTCTAGTGCAAGTGGGAGACTGATGAAAATATGCCCTAGAGGCAATAATAAAGTTGTTATTATTTTATATTTCCTTGTTTATGATAAAGGTTTATTATTCATGCTAGAATTGTATTGACCGGAAACTTAAATACATGTGTGAATACATAAACAAATACCGTGTCCCTAGTGAGCCTCTACTAGACTAGCTCGTTGATCAACGATGGTTAAGGTTTCCTAACCATAGACATGAGTTGTCATTTGATAACGGGATCACATCATTAGGAGAATGATGTGATGGACGACCCATTCCGTTAGCTTAGCATATGATCGTTCTGTTTATTGCTACTGCTTTCTTGAATGTAAAATACATATTCCTCAGACCATGAGATCATGAAACTCCTGGATACCGGAGGAATACCTTGTGCGCTATCAAACGTCACAACATAACTGGGAGAAGGTTCCGAAGGATTCTGGAGGGGTCTGGAAGTCCACAAGTGGGTCCACCATGTTCCAAGGTCTGGCATGGGCTAAGGGGAGGCGCCCTGGCCTTATTGGGCCAAGCACACCAAGTCCTCAAAAGCCCACGCAGCTAGGGAAGGAAAAAGGGAGAGTCCTAGTAGGAATAGGATTGGACTTTGGAGTCCAAGTCCACGTGTGTACTATTCACGGTTACTGTTTCTCTTTGCCGTATGTGCGCCCCCCACCCACACAGTTCCGTCCCTCGGTCATATTTTTGTAGTTCTTGGGCGAAGCCCTGCGGAGATAGCATCACCATCACCGTCACTACGCCATCGTGCTGCCGAAACTCATCCAGTACCTTGCCCTCTTGCTGGATCAAGAAGTCGAGGATGCCACCGAGCTGAACGTGTGCTGAATGCGGATGTGCTGTACGTTCAGTGCTCGGTCGGTTGGATCTTGAAGTTGTTCGACGACATCAACCACGTTGTTCTAACGCTTCCGCTTACGGTCTACGAGGGTACGTAGACACACTCTCCCTCTCGTAGCTATGCATCTCCATGGATAGATCTTGCGTGTGTGTGTAGATTTTGTTTTGTTTTCCATGCAATGTTCCCGAACACATCCCGCAAAAAAATGCTGATGAAATACACATGCCGATGCACTAACCTCTTGCCGGGGGCCTTTGGTTCTCAGCCTTCAGTGGCTGCGGATGTCTCTGGTAGACCTGCTTTTGGTACTTCTTCTTGCTCCCGCTCAAGCACCAAGGCCCCGCTCACCACTTGAGTCGTTGCAGCGATGTACAACAGTAAGGGTTCGCGTGGCCGAGGCGCGACAAGGATTGGCGGGGAGGCAAGATATTTTTTGAGACTTTGGAGGGCACCTTCTGCTTCCGGCATCCATACCATGGGACCAGTCTTCTTCAAGATCTTGAAAAATAGGAGTGCTCTTTCCGCCAACTGAGAGATAAATCTCCCGAGGGCAGTGATGCATCCGTTCAAACGTTGGACGTCCTTTATGCGCTTGGGGGCCTGCTTCTGCTCGATCTCCTGGATCTTATCGGGGTTTACCTCATTACCCCTATGGGATACCAAGAACCCGAGGAGCTTACCGGAAGGCACCCAGAACACACATTTTTCCGGATTGAGCTTCAACTGCATCTTATTGAGGTTGTCGAATGTTTCCCGCAAATCTTCGATGAGTGTGTCGCACATCTTGTGTAATGCCCCAGATGTAACACTTTCCAAATATGGCAATATATGAAACTTTGGATTCATCAATTCCATTCTAGGCTCTTCTTTCATTCGGGTTTCTTCGTTTTGCCGTGTGCGTGTGTGCATTTCATCCATGTCATGTTGTCATGTGCATTGCATTGCATTTGTGTTGTCACTTGCACCCGGTCCCACTCGTCCCATCCCGTTGTCCGTTGCGACATCCGACGCTCTCACACGTGCCCGTGGCATCACCGAGTCCTTCTTTCATGTGTGGCCGTGTAACGTTCCCGGAATGACGTGAGACTTGTCGTGTGATGTTGTTTTGGTACGTGTAGGCCGCCTGTCAAGTTTTGTCGCGTTTGAAGTTCGTTTGGTTCTCCAACGGTTAACCTAGTGGGCTAAAAGAACCTCTTCTTAGAGGCCCAAGACCCCCTCCACAACAGTCCACTAACCCAACACAACCCTCCCCATCATATCGGTCATCGGATTGTGATCGCGTGGCCGAAAGCCGCTCCCCATTTGGAGTCTCCTAGCTCCTTGTGCCTATAAAAACGTCCACACCCCTCCATTTTCGGGCAAAAACCCTAGTCCCACCTCCTCCACCGCCGTCGGACACATCCGCGCCGCCCCCTCGGCCAGTGGCAGGCCGACACGTCAGCCACCAGCCGCTCAGCCGCACGGGCCCCGCCAGGGCCATCCCCGGCCCTCCGCCGCCGGCCTCTCGGGCTCTCCGCCGCCGCGCCTCGGGCGCATCCCGCGCGCCCCCTCGCCTCCGACGCCGGCCCTGCCTCGCCGGACCGCCGCCCTCCACCGCCGTTGTGCCCGGTCACCGCCGCCACCACTTCCGCGACCTCCGCCGCCCGCCGCGTCGCCGTGCTCTGCCGCGCCGCCGGCAAGCCGCCGCCCGGGTCCTTCCCTCGCCGGAGCGCCGCCGCTGCGAGCTCCCTCGCCGGAGCCTCGGCGAGCCGCCGCCGCCTCGAGGATCCGATTGGATCCGATCGCCGCCGCCCCGCGAACCCTAACGGATCCGGGTCGAACCCGTCGCCCCGCACCCGATCCGCTCCCGTTGACTCGATCCGCCCCGTTGACTGATCCGCGAGGTTGCTATTTTTTCCCTAAGTCATGTTTTTTGTGTTAATTTTGTTGCCTACTTCTAGTGGCTGTAACTTTGTGCATACTTGTCCGTTTTGAGTGTATGATATGTCAAAATGACCGTGGTGATATGCTCTACACTTTGTTCCATTGTGCCATGCCTGTTTGACTTCATCTAGATGTCTTAATCTTCGTGACAAGAGTGCTACTTGATATAAACTGCTGCTACTTGTTATTTGCATGCCATGTTTGAGATGTGATAACTTGGTGCATGTTTATCCAAATGAAGCAAATGATATGTCAAAATGTTCATTATGAGATGCTCTACATGATGGTTGCTGTAGCATTCATGTTAGGGTTAATATTGCCATGTTAAACTTGGTTGCAAAAGTGCATGTGGCTGTTAAGTTTTGTAACATGTTATGAGATGCTGATTTGAAGTGCTCGTTGCTATTGATGTGTTTGTCCCCATGTCACATGTTATTATGTTTTAGAATCTTCATCATGGGGTCTTTGCTGTGGTGCAAACCATTTTTCATGATATGCCTTGAGGTGACTTAAACATGCTTGCAAACATGCCATGCCAACATAACTGTTTTATACTTAGTGAAATTTCTACAAAGTCTGGAATCTGTCATATCCTGATGCTATGTTTGCTTGATGCCCTAGGCAAATCCATGCTATTTTTGGAGTGGCCATTGATCATTCCGTGTTGTACATGTTATTGTATATCCATACATGCCTTCATTTCCTCATATGGAGTGCTGTAGCTTATTTATTTCTTGCTCCCAAGTTGCTATAAAATATATTTGTCAGGTTTTTAACGTCATGATCAAAATGTTGTAGCTTGTTGCTATTGATCCATGCCTCTTATGGAGTTTCTCCAATGGAGTTGTTTGCTGTAGGATATGTCTACTTCATGTCCATGCTTATTGTCATCATGTTTGAGTGATGTAGAGTATATATTTCTTGCTCCAAAGTTGCTATGTGGCTGTTATTTTCAGCTTTGCATTGTATCTTGTTTCGAGTGTATGTGTTGAACCGTTGCTCCGTTTTGAGCGTGTCCTATATGAAACTTGTGTGATTTTGCATGTAGAATCATAATATCATGTTGTTAACATGTTTGGAGTGTGTTTGCTTGATGTTTGAGTGCATCTTGCACTGTTGCCATGTTTGTCTTGTTTTGCTCATATCTTTTAGACCGTAGCCCCGATTTAAACAAACTTTATATGAAACTTGACTAGAATTTCGTGTAGATCATCATGGTGCATGTTAAATTGCTGTATAACAACTTTAACTTAAGGGTTGTTCAGATCTGGACCAATTTCAACATATGCATATGAGGACTTACCGGATTCGCTATATGTGGATTCCGGCCTCATTTAAATAGGTTGTCTTGTGTTGTTCTTGTGTGCTTCATCCCTTGACATGTAATGCATCATAAGTGCATCATATTTTCATCATGTTGCTTGTGCATTGCACCTTGTTTGATTCTTGTGCCTCGTTGTGTTCTTGTGTTGAGTAGAGCCGGGAGCCGAGACCGAGAACGAGAACGAGGTTACTACGGAGGTTGAGTACGAGGAGCCGTCTTACGATCCCATCGATAACTCGACAGGCAAGATGACCTGACCCAGATATCATTCCTATCTTTGCCTATTGCTAGATGTCTCGCTCTTTAGCTTATTGCCTCGATGCCCATGTTTGTTTGTCAGCCTCCTTTTGTAACCATGAATCTGTCTAACCACCCAACCTAGCAAACCTTTGTTTGGCTAAGTAAGCTTCGCTCAGCCCCTCTTATAGCATTGCTAGTTGTAGGAGAAGATTTGGAGATTCTTGCTTCATGTTGAAGTTATTGTTGGGATATCACACTATATAAACTCTTAACTAAATCATCTATATATTGGTAATGGGTGGAAGGCTAAGCCTCTTGCTTGGTGTTTTGTTCCACTCATGCCACCCTAGGAACCGTTTAAACCGGTGTTATGTTCCTTGATTATGCATTCCTAACACGTTTGGGGTTATGGGACCCCCTCGATAACCCGCTTAGCGCCAAACCTTTTCTAGCAAGGCCCGACATTGGTACTCCATTTGCCTAATAACTAAAACTTGCATAGGGACTAGCTATCCCCTTTTCTTAATCAACCCCCGGGCCAGTGCTCCACATGAGTGTTGGTCCAACCTAGAGCAGCTTGTGGCACAGCCCCTTGGCAACTCGGGGTATCTGGATGATGTAACCATAGCTCATCCGGTCGTGGCCAGAGACTAGATACGCGCGGCTACTGTCAGGGTGTCGGCACGCCGGGAGGTCTTGCTAGATTAGTTTTACCTATGTCGGTATATCTTGAGCACGGGATTCCGAGAAAACTCGAGCCTTCCCACCTTAGAGTTGCGACTCCGCAGATCGTGAGCTTGTAATGGGCTAAGTTGGGACACCCCTGCAGGGTTTTGAACTTTCGAAAGCTGTGCCCGCGGTTATGTGGCAGATGGGAATTTGTTAATATCCGATTGTAGAAAACTTGACACCCATGTTCAGAACACACTACCAGCGTGAGTAACCGTGACGGTCATTTTGCGAAAGGGGTTCGGGAAGTGAACACGGTGGGGTTATGATTGACGTGCATAGACATGATCACTTCATGATCACTTTGACGCTCGTGGCACTTCTCTTCTCGCTCTAATCACGTAAGCTAGTGCTAGTACAGCTGCAACCTTTGTCTTTCTTCAGCCTTGTTCCACACCCAAGGCTTAGATAGTTTTGCTACCCGGGAACGGGATTGCTGAGTCCTCCGTGGCTCACAGTTTCTACACAACACCAGATGCAGGTACTATGGTGGACTACACAGGTGACGGCATCGAGCTGTACTAGGAGTTTGATGAAGAACGTAGTCGATACTATGTGCACTATCCCGATGATCAGTAGTGGTTTCTACTAGGGGTGATTCGGACCTTGTGACTTTATTTATGTGGTATCTTTCATTTGGATCTTCGTCCATAGTCGGACTGTGATGTTATTTGGATGATGATTCGCTATGTAATGTATTATGTGACGTGGCGAGTGTAAGCCAACTATCCTTTTGCAATTTCATCCCTATTTTTTTACATGAGTCGTGCAAAGATACCATACTTGAGATCATTCTAGTATGGGCTTATACCTTTAAGTCGTGCCTCGACACGTAGGAGGTATAATCCCATACTGGGCATTACAAGTTGGTATTCAGAGCCTTCTCCACCTAGAAGCCCCCACTGATTGATCGAATCATTGACGGTTGAGTCTAGGCACACACTTGAAAATGTTTTGAGTCCTATATATATCGGAGAGTAGGATTTCTTTTGCTCCTCATCTCTTTTCACTCTGGTGAGGACTCCTGACGATTACTTGTCTCTTCTACTCTAAAAATTCACCAAAATTTTTTTAGGATCACGCGAGTATTGTTTGGATTGTTCCGATGTCTTTGTGACGAGAACATTGTTCTCGATGCCTCCTGTCATTTAGGGGTTGTGGCAGTGTCCCTGGGAGTTGAGCTCTGAGGTGTTATCGTCACAAATATATCGCAGCAGTTCTGGAATACTTAAGACGGCCGACATCGAAAACTCTCCTATGCGGTTAGTGGCAAGATAACCCCGACATCACCCAGTACTGGGGAGGTAGTTTGGGAGTATTGCCATAGCTGGTATAGTAGATGCGTTTCGAAGGTCCGAGGTAAACGGTTTCCGGAAATAACTGGTTATGTGTTGAAGGATGGATACAGCTGGATGTAGGATTAGAGTTGAGTGCGTGATGCTTCCCCTGTATCCCCAACACCTGATTGCATAACTGGAAACTTTTGGAAATTAATAGGTGGGTTCATCTAGTAGTTCGTAGGCATTCTTCCAACGAATGCATGATATGGAGTTCGGGGTTCTACATTGAGTGAAGTAGTTTTATGGGCGTTGTTCCAATCGGGAGTTGCATCTTAAAGGGTCCTTGGCTATGCTGATCCGGGGATTGCAAAACCCTTTTGTAACACGTTCCATAGGCTTTCAGCACGAATATGTCGAACGAAACTTCTATCTTGTATTTTTTCTATCTGCTCCTTGTTGTTTTTTTATTTATCTTTTGTTCCCCCAAGTGGCTTCTCGTGAAGATTGTTGTATCATTAAACTGTGGATTACATTCGTTCATCTTGTTCGAATGTTCTTGTGAAGACTTATGTTGCAATTTCTAGCCGTTGATTTAGCTTATATATTTTCTCAATCAATGGCTAATAGTTGTCATCTCATTTAGGATGGCTCCTAAAAGGGTTCCCAACGCTAACCCAGAGGGTGAAGAAGTTCCTGATCGTCCTTCTTCCCCTCCTCCTCCGTCTGAGGCCTGGAGAGCAATTATGCAAGCGACAAACGAGAACACCCAGATGCTTATGCAAACGATGCAGAACATTCAAGCAAATCAAGCAAATCAAAGTGCTCATGGGAACCAAGTCCAAGGCAATTTGTTCAACCAACCTCACTTTGCTACACTCAACCAGTTCCTGGCAAACCAACCAAAGGTATTCAGTTACTGTGTGGACCCTCTAGATGCTGAAGACTGGATAATAGATATCAAGAAGCATTTCGAGTGCAGTAACGTGAGACCTGAGGACTATGTGAAGTTTGCCGCCTTCCAACTCAAGGACCAAGCTGCTGATTGATGGCAGCAGTATAAAGAGTCCACAGAAGGACGTGAAATCTCGTGGGCTGACTTCTGCAAGGATTTTCGCTCTCACCACATTCCAACAAGTGTCATCGAAGGTATGCGTGAGCAATTTCGCAACCTGAAGAAGGCTCAATGACTGTCTACCAATATAATGTCAAGTTCCAGAACCTTGCCCGCTATGCCAAGGAAGACATCCCAGATGCCAAGAGCAAGATTTTATCAGTTCCGTGGTGGTCTGAAGGATGAACTCCAACTAGCTCTCACCTTGTTCGAGCCTGATGAGTTTGATCAATTCTATAACATGGCACTTAAGCAAGAGGTGGCCTAGCTCAAGATGGAAGCTTCCAAAAAGAGAATCAGGGATGCCGTTCATTCCTCCTCTTCTTCCCAAGTGGTCTCAAAGCAACAAAAGTTTTGCCTTCCAGCTCCTCCAGTGATCCGACCTCCCAACAACAAGCATTCTGGTGGCCGTGGTTTCTCCCACCCACCCAACCCAAGCAATCAGTCAAAGAATCACTTTCATGATTCGAAGTCAAGTGCTCCTTATCACCGTCCTCTCTCAGAAGTGGTGTGCAACAAGTGTGGCCAGAAGGGTCACTATGCTAACAAGTGCCCCAACCCAAGGCGCCTTCCGCCTCCTCCACCTGTCAGTACTGCTATTGTCAAGCACAACCCCAAGGCAGCAAGAGTGAATCTGATGAATGCAGCTCAAGCGGAGAATTCTTCTGATGTGATATTGGGTAACCTCTCAGTTAACTCTGCTCCTACAAAAGTTTTATTCGATTCAGGTGCATCGCATTGCTTCATCTCAAAACCTTTCTTGTCTAAGCATGAGTTTCCTCCAGCAATTTTGCAAGATCCTTTTCGTGTGGTTTCTTCGGGTATGAGCATGATCTCTCATATTGTAGCTCCTAACGTTTCTATCAAGATGGGCAATTATAAATTTCTGGCTTCTCCTATTGCTCTCGGCAACTCCGACATTGATCTTATTCTTGGGATGGATTGGCTTTCCCAGCATGATGCTCACATTTATGGTGCAAATAAAGAAGTCAAGCTTACTCATCCTGACGAAGACGTGATTATCTTCGCCTCTCGAGATAACACAATCAGGATATTCTCTCTCAATGACACGGGCGAGATTATTGCCATCTCTCAAATTCTGGTGGTCAATGAATACGAAGATGTTTTTCCTGAAGAGCTTCCAGGCATGCCTCCGCATCGTCAAGTTGAATTTGTCATTGAACTCGAGCCCGGTACCGAGCCAGCATGTCGGCGTCCGTACAAGCTCTCCCCTGATGAGTTGAAGGAGCTAAAGAAACAACTCGATGAGCAAGAGCGTATGGGTCTAATCAGGCCTAGCACTTCACCTTGGGGCTGTGGTGTCTTATTTGTCAAGAAGAAGGATGGCACGGAGCGCCTTTGCGTTGATTACCGGCCATTGAACAAGAAGACAATAAAGAACAAGTATCCGCTCCCCAACATCAATGAATTGTTTGAACAGCTCAAAGGAGCTAAAGTGTTCTCAAAGCTCGATCTTCGGATGGGTTATCACCAGATCCGTATCCGTGAAGAAGATATTCACAAGACTACATTCAGAACAAGCTACGGCTCCTATGAATACACAGTCATGTCTTTTGGCCTCGCAAATGCTCCACCCACCTTCTCGAGAATGATGCACTACATATTCAACCCCTACACCAACGAATTTGTGCTCGTCTATCTGGACGACATCTTGGTATTCTCCAAGAATGAAGAGGATCATGAAAAGCACCTTCGTTTGGTTCTCGATTGACTCCGTGAACACAAGTTCTATGCCAAGTTCTCCAAGTGTGAATTCTGGCTCGGTAAGGTCTTGTATCTTGGCCATATCATCTCTGCTGAGGGTATCTCTGTCAACCCCGAGAAAGTTGAAGTGATTGTCAACTGGGAACCCCCTCAGAACGTCAAGCAACTCCGAAGCTTCCTTGGTCTCGCTAGCTATTGCAGAAGGTTCGTTGAGAACTTCTCCAAGATTCCCAAGCCCTCTCCAACTTGCTGCAGAAGAATGTCAAGTACAACTGGTCTCCGGATTGTGATGTGGCATTCAAAACTCTCAAAGAAAAGCTCAAGTCTGCTCCGGTTCTTACTCCTCCAGATGAGTCCAAGCCCTACGAAGTATTCTGTGATGCTTCTCTTCAAGGACTTGGTGGTGTTCTAATGCAAGACAAGAAGATTGTGGCATACACTTCTCGTCAATTGAAGCCAAATGAGAACTACCCCACACATGATCTCGAGCTAGCAGCAGTGGTACATGCCTTGATCACGTGGAGACACCTTCTGTTGGGCAGAAAAGTGGACATCTTCACCGATCACAAGAGCTTGAAGTACATCTTCACACAGCCGAACCTGAACCTTCACTAGACTCGTTGGGTTGAGATGATCCCAGAGTATGATCCAAGCATCGAATACACACCTGGCAAGGCCAATGTCATTGCAGATGCCTTGAGCAGAAAGGCATATTGCAACAGTCTCCTTATCAAGCCGTTTCAGCCCGAGCTTTGTGAAGCATTCAGGAAGCTCAACCTCCAAGTTGTTCCGCAAGGCTTTCTTGCAAATCTTCAAGTTGCTCCTACCTTGGAAGATCAGATCCGTGAGACCCAACTCAGTGATGCTATGGTGCAGAAAGTGAAACATGGTATTGCAAAGGGTACTCGCAAATACAAGTGCTATCGCGTTGATGAGAAAGACACCTTGTTCTTTGATGACAGACTTGTGGTTCCCAAGGGTGATCTCAGGAAGCTCATAATGTATGAAGCACATGACTCCCTCTTCTCTATTCATCCTGGAAGTTCCAAGATGTACCAAGACCTCAAGCAATCTTACTGGTGGACTCGCATGAAAAGGGAGATTGCCCAATTCGTGAATGAATGTGATGTCTGCAGAAGAGTGAAGGCAGAGCATCAACGTCCAGCCGGTCTCCTCCAACCTCTTCCTATTCCCGAGTGGAAATTCGACCACATTGAAATGGATTTCGTCACTGGGTTTCCCAAGTCCAAGAAGGGGAATGATTCTATCTTTGTGGTGATTGACAAGCTAACCAAAGTAGCTCACTTCCTTCCAGTCAAAGAATCCATCAATGCAGCTCAGCTGGCAGAGCCGTACACTTCCAGAATTGTGTCGTTACATGGCATTCCTCAAGTTATCTCCTCAGACCGTGGAAGTTTGTTCACATCCAAGTTTTGGGACTCCTTCCAGTCAGCCATGGGCACTAAGATCCGTTTCAGCACTGCGTTTCACCCTCAGACTAGTGGTCAGGATGAAAGAGTGAACCAGATCCTCGAAGACATGCTCAGAGCTTGTGTCATCTCTTTTGGCATGAAGTGGGAAGATTGCCTTCCATTTACCGAGTTCTCTTACAACAACAGCTTCCAAGCAAGTGTCGGCAAAGCTCCGTTTGAAATCCTCTATGGCAGAAAGTGCCGTACTCCTCTCAACTAGTCCGAGACTGGTGAACGTCAACTTCTTGGCAATGAATTGATCTCAGAAGCCGAAGAAATGTGCAAAGTCATACGTGAGAATCTCAAGGCCGCTCAGTCGCGTCAAAAGAGCTACTATGACGGCAAGCATCGTGATTTGGCTTTCAACATTGGAGATCATGTCTATCTTCGTGTTTCTCCTATGAAAGGCACCCAAAGATTTGGTATCAAAGGCAAGCTTGCTCCTAGATATGTGGGCCCTTTCAAGATCCTTGGCAAAAGAGGCGATCTAGCCTATCAACTCGAACTTCCATCCAACTTTGCAAATGTTCATGATGTGTTCTACGTGTCTCAGCTCCGCAACTGCTTCAAGACACCTGAATGCACCATTCTGTTTGCGGAGATTGATCTTCAACAAGACTTGTCTTACCGTGAGCACCCCGTTGCTATTCTTGAAGAAACCGAGCGCAAGACCCGCAACAAGTCAATCAAGTTCTTGAAAGTTAAGTGGTCACACCATACCGACCGAGAAGCTACGTGGGAACGAGAAGATCACCTTCGTTCCGAGTATCCTTCCTTCTTCCATTCCTAGATCTCGGGACGAGATCTTTTCGTAGTAGAGGAGAGTTTATAACGCCCCAGATGTAACACTATCCAAATATGGCAATATATGAAACTTTGGCTTCATCAATTCCATTCTAGGCTCTTCTTTCATTCGGGTTTCTTCGTTTTGTCGTGTGCGTGTGTGCATTTCATCCATGTCATGTTGTCATGTGCATTGCATTGCATTTGTGTTGTCACTTGCACCCGGTCCCACTCGTCTCTTCCCGTTGTCCGTTGCGAGATCTGACGCTCTCACACGTGCCCGTGGCATCCCCGAGTCCTTCTTTCGTGTGTGACCGTGTAACGTTCCCGGAATGACGTGAGACTTGTCGTGCGATGTTGTTTTGGTACGTGTAGGCCGCCTGTCAAGTTTCGTCGCGTTTGGAGTTCGTTTGGTTCTCCAACGGTTAACCTAGTGGGCTAAAAGAACCTCTTTTTGTGTTTATTTTGTTGCATACTTCTAGTGGCTGTAACTTTGTGCATACTTGTCCGTTTTGAGTGTATGATATGTCAAAATGACCGTGGTGATATGCTCTACACTTTGTTCCATTGTGCCATGCTTGTTTGACTTCATCTAGATTTCTTAATCTTCGTGACAAGAGTGCTACTTGATATAAACTGCTGCTACTTGTTATTTTCATGCCATGTTTGAGATGTGATAACTTGGTGCATGTCTATCCAAATGAAGCAAATGATATGTCAAAATGTTCATTATGAGATGCTCTAAATGATGGTTGCTGTAGCATTCATGTTAGGGTTAATATTGCCATATTAAACTTGGTTGCAAAAGTGCATGTGGTTGTTAAGTTTTGTAACATGTTATGAGATGCTGATTTGAAGTGCTCGTTGCTATTGATGTGTTTGTCCCCATGTCACATGTTAATATGTTTTAGAATCTCCATCATGGGGTCTTTGCTGTGGTGCAAACCATTTTCCATGATATGCCTTGAGGTGACTTAAGCATGCTTCCAAACATGCCATGCCAACATAACTGTTTTATACTTAGTGAAATTTCTACTAAGTCTGGAATCTGTCATATCCTGATGCTATGTTTGCTTGATGCCCTAGGCAAATCCATGCTATTTTTGGAGTGGCCATTGATCATTCCTTGTTGTAAATGTTATTGTCTATCCATCCATGCCTTCATTTTCTCATATGGAGTGCTGTAGCTTATTTATTTCTTGCTCCCAAGCTGCTATAAAATATAACTGTCAGGCTTTTAACGTTATGATCAAAATGTTGTAGCTTGTTGCTATTGATCCATGCATCCTACGGAGTTGCTTGATACGTCCAAAACGTATCTATAATTTCTGCTTGCTCCATGCCTCTTTTGGGTGATATTGCTATGATATTTATACACTTCCATACACTTTTGATCATATTTGGACTAACCTATTAACTCAGTGCATGATGGGCCTCTAGCCCCTCGTTGGTTACCCCAAGTGGAAGGCGTGAGATGTAGTGTTGCGGAAGTTTTTCCCTTGGCAAGATACCAATGATCGAATCCCCAGAGACTCCTAGGTTCAACAAGAAGGTGTCAACTGCTAACGGCGCCAGATATTAGCAATCAACGTGGACCTGCACACAGATACAAATAACTTTGCTCCCAACGAGTACAGAGAGGTTGTCAATCCCTCCGGCCTTGTAGTTCACAAAGGATTAAACGCAAATGATAGTAGTGATAGATAATGTTTGCAATAGTAAATAATAGCGAAAAGTAAATAGCGGATGTGATCAATGATGGTAATATGGACCGGAGTCTCATGATGTTCACTAGTGATGTCTCTCTCCCAAAAGACGATAAAACATCTATGTGAGGTAAGTGAATTACAGCTGGGCAACTGACAGGACCACGAACGCAAACCAATGCTGACTACATTGCAAGAAAGGTTGAGGTTCAAAGCATGGGCGGTATGCCAAAGTAAGTAGACCGAAATCCATCAATATCTACTACTAATCATCCACCTTGAGATATCTATCCAGAACATCTCGCTGGTATTAAGTTGCGAGCCCCACCCATAGTGTAAACTCAATGCAGCAGACAACTGCATTAAAAGAACTTTGCGCAAAGTAAACAATCCTTGCACCCGCGGGCACAAGCACCGTTGTTTTCCCCCTTGTGGCAATAGCACATCCCCTAGACTCATGTTTCTGTCACTCAAACTAGTCATCGAGGGGCATGAACCCACAATCGAGCATAATGTTCCCTCTTGGAGTCACTACCTATTACTTGGCCAAAGCAATAAATAACAACGGAGAACATGCAAGAATTAATTATGAACATAAATATAAAAGAGGTAGATCAAATATATTACTCAGTCACAGTCTGAACATAATCTCATAATCCATCGGATCCCAGCAAACTCAACATAGCAACAGCATAAGGATTACATATGTGCCTCGATCATGTAGGGCAGCTAACGAGGACTAATTAGTGAAGCACAAGAACAGGAGGAGAACATCACATAGCTACTGGTCATGGACTCATGGTCCAAGGGAGACTACGCACAACTCATCCGGGAGGCGTCCATGGTGGTGGAGAGGCTCCCGATGATGATCCTCCCCTCCGGCAGGGTGCCAGGAAGAGTTCTCCTGGTGCTCCCGATCTTGGAAGCGGCGGCGGCGGCGGAACAGAGATGAGATCGCGAAAAAGAGTTCCCGTCTCGAGGGTTTCGGAGGACGCTCTAAATATATGCCAAAGGGGGCACCAGACGGGGCTCGGGGGGCCCAGGCGCCCCCCCGGTGCGGCCCAGGGGGGGCGCCGCCAGGGCGCCTGGAGCCCTGGTGGCCCCCCCCCCGGCTGTCCTTCGGGCGCATGGTAGGTTCTGGAACGCTGATTTTTTATATAATTTTTCTGGATTTTTCCTGGCAGTTCTCGTAATGTGAAAACCTGAAATACAAAAACAGCCGAAAACAGAAACTGGCACTGGGGTGCACTGAGTTAATAGGTTAGTACAAATATGATCAAAAGTGTATGGAAGTGTATGAATATCATAGCAATATCACCCAAAAGAGGCATGGAGCAAGCAGAAATTATAGATACGTTTTGGACGTATCAGTGCACCCCAGTGCCAGTTTCTGTTTTCTGCTGTTTTTGTATTTCAGGTTTTCCCATTACGAAAACTGCCAGAAAAATCCCGGAAAAATTATATAAAAAATCAGCGTTCCAGAAGCTTCCCGGCACCCGAAGTACAGCCGGAGGGGGGCCACCAGGGCTCCAGGCGCCCTGGTGGCGCGCCCCCCCTCCTGGCCGTGCCGGGGGGCGCCTGGGCCCCCCAGGCCTCCGCTGATGCCCCCCTTTCACATATATTTATATCGTGTCCCGAAACCCTCGAGAGGGGAACCCTTTTTAGCGATCTCATCTCTGTTCCGCCGCCGCCGCGCTTCCAAGATCGGGAGCACCAGGCGAACTCTTCCCGGCACCCTGCCGAAGGGGAGGATCACCACCGGGAGCCTCTCCACCACCATGGACGCCTCCCGGATGAGTTGTGAGTAGTCTCCCTTGGACCATGGGTCCATGACCAGTAGCTATGTGATGTTCTCCTTCCGTTCTTGTGCTTCACTAATTAGTCCTCGTGAGCTGCCCTACATGATCGAGGCACATATGTAATCCTTATGCTGTTGCTATGATGAGTTTGCTGGGATCCGATGGATTGTGAGATTATGTTCAGATTGTGTTTGAGTAATATATTTGATTCACCTCTTTTATATTTATGTTCGTAAGTAATTCTTGCATGTTCTCCGTTGTTATTTATTGCTTTGGCCAAGTAGTAGGTAGTGACTCCAAGAGGGAACGTTATGCTTGATTGTGGGTTCATGCCCCTCAATGACTAGCTTGAGTGACAGAAACATGAGTCTAGGGGATGTGCTGTTGCCACAAGGGGGAAAACAACGGTGCTTGTGCCCGCGGGTGCAAGGATTGTTTACTTTACGCAAAGTTCTTTTAATGCAGTTGTCTGTTGCTTTGAGTTTACACTATGGGTGGGACTCGCAACTTAATACCGGCGAGATGTTCTGGATAGATATCTCAAGGTGGATGATTAGTAGTAGATGCAGATGGATTTCGGTCTACTTTCCTTGGCGTACCGCCCATGCTTTGAACCTCTACCTTTCTTGTAACATAGTTAGCATTGGTTTGCGCACATAATTCTGTCAATTGCCCAGCTGTAATTCGTTTACCTCACATAGCTGTTTTTATCGTCTTTTGGGAGAGAGACATCACTAGTGAACATCATGGGACCCCGGTCCATATTACCATCACTGATCACATCCGCTATTTACTTTACGCTTTTACTTACTATTTGCAGCATTACCTATCACTATTATCACTTGCGTTTGATCCTTTGTAAACTACAAGGCCGGAGAGATTGACAACCTCTCTGTACTCGTTGGGAGCAAAGTTATTTGTATCTGTGTGCAGGTCCATGTTGATTGCTAAAATCTGGCGCCGTTAGCAGTTGACACCTTCTTGTTGAAACTGGGAGTCTCAGGGGAAATCGATCCTTGGTATCTTTGCCAAGGGAAAACTTCCGCTACACTGCATCTCAAACCTTCCACTTGGGGTAACCAACGAGGGGCGAGAAGCCATCAAGCAAAGTTTTCTGGCACCGTTGCCGGGGACACCACTCTTCAGGGTAGGGGAGTTGCACGCTATCTTTTATCTTTGCTTTTTAGTCTTGTTAGTTTACCTTTCAGTTTTCTTTATGTCTTTTCACTAGTTTTGCTTAATGGAAAACAACAAAAATATGAGAGAGCTTTATAAGCTCTACCTTGCTTTGGGACATGATGTGTTTGAAGAGAAAATTAAAAAACCTATGGAACTTTACGATTTGCATAACAATCATGATGGTGGTGATGTTATTAGTATGCTTTATTTGAATATCAATATTGCTAATGACATGGAAAGCTCTAAGCTTGGGGATGACACGTTTGATGAACATGATATTTTTAGTCCCCCAACTTTTGAAGAGAAAATTTACTTTGATGATACTTTGCTTCCTATATATGATGATTACAATGATGAATATGATGTTTTCAGTCCATCTACTATTGAGGATAAAATTTATTATGATTATGATATGCCTCCTAAATACAATGATTACCATGATGGTTATGATTGCTTTACTCTCACTATTCCTAATAAGAAAGATTTTGCTTATATGAAGAGTAATGATACCTTTTTGCATGTGGATCATGGCAACAATGCTTTATGTGATGCTTATATTGATGAGTTTATTCGTGATCCCACTAAAAATTATTATGAGAAGGGAACATATGCTTATAGATATTTCAATAATATCAAGTTCCCTCTCTTTATGTTGAAGGTTTTGAAGCTGCACTTGTTTTGTCTTCCTATGCTTATTGCTTTGTGCTTCAATGAATTATTGTATTGCAATATTCCTATGCATAGGAAGCATGTTAGGCTTAAATGTGTTTTGTATTTGCTTCTTGATGTTCTCTTTTGTTCTTCAACTCTTATTCCTACGAGAGCATCATTAAAGTCTTAAGCCTATCTTTATGGCTATAAAGAAAGAGCTCTAGGGAGACAACCCTTGTTATCTTTGCTTTCAGTTTGTTCTTTCAGTTTTAGTGGTCTTGATGTTTGTTACTACTGTAGCATCATCATTATATCTTTGCTTTTCAAGTTTGTGCCAAGTGTAGCCTCTGATTGCAAGAAAGTTCAAAAGTTGTGACGTGCTGTCCAGGAAACAGATTCTGTCCTTGGATAGAAAAAATCGTATAAAATCACCAGATCATCTTTTTGGTCTGAGTTTTTTCGACAGCATGCTCTATACAATTGTATTTCGTGTGTATGTTTTGAGTTTTTTGATTAGAGTTGCAGAAGTGCCCCGAAAAAATCATTTACTACCTGCTGTTCTGTTTTTCACAGATTCTGTCCTGTTTTGCCTTTCCTTCATTTTGCAAACCTTGAGCTTGCTTTTTCTTTGCAAAAACCTTTTGGCAATCTTGAGAAACAGTAGACCTTCAAGAATATCCTTATTTCCAGCAAGGAACAATTATTTTATTATGGGTACTAACCTCGCTAATCAGATTATGATGAGTTATGTATGAAGGGAGTTTTCAAGTGTGCGAGGGAAGATGATAAAAAGATTCAGGAGTGTCAAACGCTCAAGCTTGGGGATGCCCCCATGCACCCCCAAGAAATATTCAAGGAGACTCAAGCGTCTAAGCTTGGGGATGCCCCCGAGCATCCCCT
Source organism: Secale cereale (assembly GCA_902687465.1). NCBI lineage: Eukaryota > Viridiplantae > Streptophyta > Magnoliopsida > Poales > Poaceae > Secale > Secale cereale. The sequence continues at coordinate 869,473,326 of LR738713.1, forward strand.
TCTCCATCAACATTATCAATTCGTCTTTCGTTCCGCTATATTTTTATCACTTCATGTGTTATGTGCTATGCTTGGAGCGTCTTGCTTTTAGTTTCCTTTTTAGTTTTTCTTTAGCTTTTCATAACGAGTCGGAACTCATCTTTCTTTATGTGGGAGAGAAACACGCTCCACTTCTACCTAGAACATAACATAGAATTTTCATGTCTATCTATGATGTGTGTGTTCTTTGTCTTTCAATAGCTACTATCATGCTTAGCTTTTAGTTTTCATGCTTATCTTTTTAAAGAGCTTTTGTTTAGTTGGTTGCTTGAACTCTCTTTATTTATCATGATTATCTTATTAAGAGAGTTTGCTTCCGTTGCATTGGTTGGTATGTCTATGATAAAGATGCTACGTGCATAATGGTGCTTAGTAATTCATGTTTTCTTATGGTTAGTATCAAATAGCTGGGGGGTTCCCAATGTGTTATTGGAGTACCAACATGATTTGTTTGCCTATGATGTGGTATGGTTTAGTAATATCTTCCTTCAAGAATTTATTTTGATTGACTTGGCGTATGCTCACGCATATTTAAGACTGTAAAGAAAGTCTGTCAAGCCTTGATGATTTTTTGTTTCTGAGTAGTGATATAACTTCCATGCCTGATTCGATGTTGCTTTGTCGCTCTGCATGATTATGACCGTCATTGCTCTCTTAGTTGGTCGCTCCCAGTCTTTTGCTAACCTCCACCTGTACTAAGGGGACTGACTGCTTGTGCATCCAAATTCGTTTAAACCAATTATGCCATATGAGTCCACCATACCTTCCTACATGGTATTTACCTGCCATTCCTAACGGAGACTTGCATGTACCATCTTGAAATTATTCAAAAAAAATGCATTTCTATTTTGTGCCTCTGTTTTAAGTTCATGAGGAAGTAGTAGTTAATTCATGATCTTTTTAAGTTGGACAAGCTTCACCCCGGGATTGCATGTATAATGTGCAAACCCATAATACGAGAAGGAACTGGCATTGAGTGCGCCCGGCTCAAAATTAATATAACAAACAAACCCTCCTTCACGCTTTGTTCATGAGAAATCAGAAAACTTTGGCAGTGATAAACAAAGGAGATTAAGAGGATGTGATCGTCCTCATTTGGGAGCCGTTCCTCGAAACTTGTCCATCTCAAGAAGTAATTGAGTTATCTGCTAGCATTCGTTGACGGAACATGCATAATCTAAAAAATAATATTATTACCTCTGTTTTTAAAACCAAGAGCTCTGGTACATGTTTTGTCTTTGTTTCCGACTATGGGTTTTCAACCTTGCCAACAAAAGCCACGGTTCGAGAGTCTCCACCTTCTTTTAAAGCACCAACTACTGAGAGCATAATTGTCATTCTGAGTGTAATGTGCTTTGTCTGAAAGTAGCATTGTCTTTTGCATGATTGTGATATCGTTTATTCTGAAATCATTGTATCTAGTCATCACTTAAACCTTGGAGGTGCCCCTGCATTTATGTTTTGCTTCACTAAAGGGGGCAAGTGAGATATCACTTTATCATATTTGCACACCATGCTCATTACAAATCTATTTGATGTTTCAGTATCATGTTGTAAAACTTTCAGTTCTTTGTGATTTTCTCATGAGGCAACTCAATTACTACAGATTCATTGTCTCAGTAAGATTTTGTCATGTGACTATGAAAAGTCCTATATGGTTAATAGCATGTCACCACAGAAATTATTCTTGTTATCATTTACCTACTCGAGGACGAGCAGGAATTAAGCTTGGGGATGTTGATACGTCCAAAACGTATCTATAATTTCTGCTTGCTCCATGCCTCTTTTGGGTGATATTTCTATGATATTTATACACTTCCATACACTTCTAATCATATTTGGACTAACCTATTAACTCAGTGCACCCCAGTGCCAGTTTCTGTTTTCTGCTGTTTTTGTATTTCAGGTTTTCCCATTACGAAAACTGCCAGAAAAATCCCGGAAAAATTATATAAAAAATCAGCGTTCCAGAAGCTTCCCGGCACCCGAAGTACAGCCGGAGGGGGGCCACCAGGGCTCCAGGCGCCCTGGTGGCGCGGCCCCCCTCCTGGCCGCGCCGGGGGGGCGCCTGGGCCCCCCAGGCCTCCGCTGATGCCCTCCTTTGGCATATATTTATATCGTGTCCCGAAACCCTCGAGAGGGGAACCCTTTTTTGCGATCTCATCTCTGTTCCGCCGCCGCCGCACTTCCAAGATCGGGAGCACCAGGAGAACTCTTCCCGGCACCCTGCCGGAGGGGAGGATCACCACCGGGAGCCTCTCCACCACCATGGACGCCTCCCGGATGAGTTGTGAGTAGCCCCTCCCTAGGACCATCGGTCCATGACCAGTAGCTATGTGATGTTCTCCTCCCATTCTTGTGCTTCACTAATTAGTCCTCGTGAGCTGCCCTACATGATCGAGGCACATATGTAATCCTTATGCTGTTGCTATGATGAGTTTGCTGGGATCTGATGGATTGTGAGATTATGTTCAGATTGTGTTTGAGTAATATATTTGATTCACCTCTTTTATATTTATGTTCGTAAGTAATTCTTGCATGTTCTCCGTTGTTATTTATTGCTTTGGCCAAGTAGTAGGTAGTGACTCCAAGAGGGAACGTTATGCTTGATTGTGGGTTCATGCCCCATCGATGACTAGCTTGAGTGAAAGAAACATGAGTCTAGGGGATGTGCTATTGCCACAAGGGGGAAAACAACGGTGCTTGTGCCCGCGGGTGCAAGGATTGTTTACTTTACGCAAAGTTCTTTTAATGCAGTTGTCTGTTGCTTTGAGTTTACACTATGGGTGGGACTCGCAACTTAATACCAGCGAGATGTTCTGGATAGATATCTCAAGGTGGATGATTAGTAGTAGATGCAGATGGATTTCGGTCTACTTGCCTTGGCGTACCGCCCATGCTTTGAACCTCTACCTTTCTTGTAACATAGTTAGCATTGGTTTGCGCACATAATTCTGTCAATTGCCCAGCTGTAATTCGTTTACCTCACATAGCTGTTTTTATCGTCTTTTGGGAGAGAGACATCACTAGTGAACATCATGGGACCCCGGTCCATATTACCATCACTGATCACATATGCTATTTACTTTACGCTTTTACTTACTATTTGCAGCATTACCTATCACTATTATCACTTGCGTTTGATCCTTTGTAAACTACAAGGCCGGAGAGATTGACAACCTCTCTGTACTCGTTGGGAGCAAAGTTATTTATATCTGTGTGCAGGTCCACGTTGATTGCTAATATCTGGTGCCGTTAGCAGTTGACACCTTCTTGTTGAAACTGAGAGTCTAAGGGGAAATCGATCCTTGGTATCTTTGCCAAGGGAAAACTTCCGCTACACTGCATCTCAAACCTTCCACTTGGGGTAACCAACGAGGGGCGAGAAGCCATCATTGCTCCAATGGAGTTGTTTGCTGTAGGATATGTCTACTTCATGTCCATGCTTATTGTCATCATGTTTGAGTGCTGTAGAGTATATATTTCTTGCTCCAAAGTTGCTATGTGGCTGTTATTTTCAGCTTTGCATTGTATCTTGTTTCGAGTGTATGTGTTGAACCGTTGCTCCGTTTTGAGCGTGTCCTATATGAAACTTGTGTGATTTTGCATGTAGAATCATAATATCATGTTGTTAACATGTTTGGAGTGTGTTTGCTTGATGTTTGAGTGCATCTTGCACCGTTGCCATGTTTGTCTTGTTTTGCTCATATCTTTTAGACCGTAGCCCCGATTTAAACAAACTTTATATGAAACTTGACTAGAATTTCGTGTAGATCATCATGGTGCATGTTAGCTTCCTGTATAACAACTTTAACTTAAGGGTTGTTAAGATCTGGACCAATTTCAACATATGCATATGAGGACTTACCAGATTCGCTATATGTGGATTCCGGCCTCATTTAAACTTGTTGTCTTGTGTTGTTCTTGTGTGCTTCATGCCTTGACATGTAATGCATCATAAGTGCATCATACTTGCATCATGTTTCTTGTGCATTGCACCTTGTTTGATTCTTGTGCCTCGTTGTGTTCTTGTGTTGAGTAGAGCCGGGAGCCGAGACCGAGAACGAGAACGAGGTTACTACCGAGGTTGAGTACGAGGAGCCGTCTTACGATCCCATCGACGACTCGACAGGCAAGATGACCTGACCCAGATATCATTACTATCTTTGCCTATTGCTAGATGTCTCGCTCTTTAGCTTATTGCCTCGATGCCCATGTTTGTTTGTCAGCCTCCTTTTGTAACCATGAATCTGTCTAACCACCCAACCTAGCAAACATTTGTTTGCCTAAGTAAGCTTCGCTCAGCCCCTCTTATAGCATTGCTAGTTGCAGGAGAAGATTTGGAGATTCTTGCTTCATGTTGAAGTTATTGTTGGGATATCACACTATATAAACTCTTAACTAAATCATCTATATATTGGTAATGGGTGGAAGGCTAAGCATCTTGCTTGGTGTTTTGTTCCACTCATGCCGCCCTAGGAACCGTTTAAACCGGTGTTATGTTCCTTGATTATGCGTTCCTAACACGGTTGGGGTTATGGGACCCCCTCGATAACCCGCTTAGCGCTAAACCTTTTCCAGCAAGGCCCGACATTGGTACTCCATTTGCCTAATAACTAAAACTTGCATAGGGACTAGCTATCCCCTTTTCTTAATCAACCCCCGGGCCAGTGCTCCACATGAGTGTTGGTCCAACCTAGAGCAGCTTACGGCACCGCCCCTTGGCAACTCAGGGTATCTGGATGCTGTAACCATAGCTCATCCGGTCGTGGCCTGAGACTAGATACCCGCGGCTACTGTCAGGGTGTCGGCACGCCGGGAGGTCTTGCTGGATTAGTTTTACCTATGTCGGTATATCTTGAGCACGGGATTCCAAGAATACTCGGGCCTTCCCACCTTGGAGTTGCGACTCCGCAGATCGTGAGCTTGTAACGGGCTAAGTTGGGACACCCCTGCAGGGTTTTGAACTTTCGAAATCCGTGCCGCGGTTATGTGGCAGATGGGAATTTGTTAATATCCGGTTGTAGAAAACTTGACACCATGTTCAGAACACACTACCAGTGTGAGTAACCGTGACGGTCATTTCCCGAAAGGGGTTCGGGAAGTGAACACGGTGGGGTTATGATTGACGTGCTTAGATAGGATCACTTCATGATCACTTTAACGCTCGTGGCACTTCTCTTCTCGCTCTAATCACGTAAGCTAGTGCTAGTACAGCTGCAACCTTTGTCTTTCTTCAGCCTTGTTCCACACCCAAGGCTTAGATAGTTTTGCTACCCGGGAACGGGATTGCTGAGTCCTCCGTGGCTCATAGTTTCTACACAACACCAGATGCAGGTACTATGGTGGACTACACAGGTGACGGCATCGAGCTGTACTGGGAGTTCGATGAAGAACGTAGTCGATACTATGTGCACTATCCCGATGATCAGTAGTGGTTTCTACTAGGGGCGATTCGGACCTTGTGACTTTATTTATGTAGTATCTTTCATTTGGATCTTCGTCCGTAGTCGGACTGTGATGTTATTTGGATGATGATTTGCTATGTAATGTATTGTGTGACGTGGCGAGTGTAAGCCAACTATCCTTTTGCAATTTCATCCCTATTTTTTTACATGAGTCGTGCAAAGATATCATACTTGAGATCATTCTAGTATGGGCTTATACCTTTAAGTCGTGCGTCAACACGTAGGAGGTATAATCCCATACTAGGCATTACATCTTGGTCTTCACAACTATATCATCCATATATGCTTCAACATTGCAGTGCAATTGGGAGCGAAAGCGAATCTGAACAGCCCTCTGAAAGGTGGACCCGATATTCTTCAACCCGAAAGGCATGCAGGTATAACAAAAAGGAATTGCAAGGGGTGATGAATGCGGTCTTCTCTTCATCTTCTACATCCATCTTAATCTGATGATACCCGGTATACGCGTCCAGGAATGATAACCGGTTGCACTCGGCAGTCGAATCTACAATTTTATCAATACGAGGAAGGAGGAATGGATGTTTTGGACAAGCATCAATGACATCGCCATAGTCAATACATAGTCTCTTTTACCCATTAGCCTTAGGCACCACTATAGGGTTGGCAAGCCAAGTCGGATGCCATACTTCTCGGATAAAACCAGCCTTTATCAACTTTGCAATTTCCCCGGCGATGAACTCCTGCCGGTCCAGTGCTTTTCATCGAACCTTTTACTTGATGGGCTTGCCGCCCGATTTTTCCGCAAGTTTGTGCTCAATCACCTCTCTGGGGACCCCGGGGAGATCAGACGGCTCCCACACGAAGAGGTTGATATTCTCCCGAAGAAAGGCGATGAGCGTGCTTTCCTACTTGCCAGAGAGGCCAACACCGATGGAGACGGTGTGGCTGCCATCCTCCGAGATTGGCACTTGTTTGGTCTCAGCTCCCGGGGTGAGCCGGCTAACTTTTACTTTTTTAGTTGCAGGTGGGGCGGCCTCCCCATCGCGCTTGCGGCACAATTTGGAGTGCTTCTTGCCAGACAGGTCCATTTCGCACTTCTTGGATTCCTTCCCACTAGAACTGGGCCTAGTAGGGGAGGATGAGCCAGTTGCTGTGGGTGCCGCTGTTGGGGCACGTAGTAATTTCAAAATTTTCCTACGCACACTCAAGATCACGGTGATGCATAGCAACGAGAGGGGAGAGTGTAGTTCACGTACCCTCGTAGACTGTAAGCAGAAGCGTTATGACAACGCGGTTGATGTAGTTGTACGTCTTCACGATCCTACTGATCCTAGTACCGAAAGTACGGCACCTCCACGATCTGCACACGTTCGGCTCGGTGACGTCCCACGAACTCTCGATCCAGCTGAGTGTCGAGGGAGAGTTTCATCAGCACAAGGCGTGATGACGGTGATGATGAACCTACCAGCGTAGGGCTTCGCCTAAGCACTACAACGATATGACTGAGGTGGATTATGGTGGAGGGGGGCACCGCACACGGCTAAAAAATCAATGGTCAACTTGTGTGTCTATGGGGTGCCCTCTCCCCTGTATATAAAGGAGTGCAGGAGGGGGAGGGCCGGCCCTCCTATGGCGCGCCCCATGGGGAGTCCTACTCCCACCGGGAGTAGGATTCCCCACTTCCCTAGTTGGACTAGGAGTGAAATGAAGGGGGGAGAGGGGGAAGGAAAGGCGGGGCTAGCCCCCACCCAATTCGGATTGGGCTTGGGGGCGCCACCTCCTAGGCCTCCCTCTCTTCTCTCCCACTATGGCCCAATAAGGCCCATATACCTCCCGGGGGGTTCCGGTAACCTCCCGGTGCTTCGATATATGCCCAAACTCACCTGAAACCATTCCGACGTCCAAATATAGTCATCCAGTATATCGATTTTTATGTTCCGACCATTTCAATACTCCTCGTCATGTCCCTGATCATATCCGGGACTCCGAACTACCTTCGGTACATCAAAACATATAAACTCATAATACCGATCGTCACCGAACGTTAAGCGTGCGGACCCTACGGGTTCGAGAACTATGTAGACATGACCGAGACACGTCTCCGGTCAATAACCAATAGCGGAACCTGGATGGATGCTCATATTGGTTCCTACATATTCTACGAAGATCTTTATCAGTCAAACCACATAACAACATACGTTGTTCCCTTTGTCATCGGTATGTTACTTGCCCGAGATTCGATCGTCGGTATCTCAATACCTAGTTCAATCTCGTTACCGGCAAGTCTCTTTACTCGTTCCGCAATGCATCATCCCGCAACTAACTCATTAGTCACATTGCTTGCAAGGCTTATAGTGATGTGCATTATCTAGAGGGCCCAAAGATACCTCTCCGACAATCGGAGTGACAAATCATAATCTCGATCTATGCCAACTCAACAAGTACCATCGGAGACACCTATAGAGCACCTTTATAATCAACCAGTTACGTTGTGACGTTTAGTAGCACACAAAGTGTTCCTCCGGTTTTCGGGAGTTGCATAATCTCATAGTCATAGGAACATGTATAAGTCATGAAGAAAGCAATAGCAATATACTAAACAATCAAGTGCTAAGCTTACGGAATGGGTCAAGTCAATCACATCATTCTCTAATGATGTGATCCCGTTAATCAAATGACAACTCTTGTCTATGGCTAGGAAACTTAAACATCTTTGATTCAACGAGCTAGTCAAGTAGAGGCATACTAATGACACTCTGTTTGTCTATGTATTCACACATGTACTAAGTTTTCGGTTAATACAATTCTAGCATGAATAATAAACGTTTATCATGATATAAGGAAATATAAATAACAACTTTATTATTGCCTCTAGGGCATATTTCCTTCAGCCGCCACACCACTAGGCGTCGATGCCACCACCGTGGCTCTTGCCGCCGCTGCCTTCTTAGCTTTTATTTGCAAACAGCATACGGCGTCCTTCAGATCCCCATGCAGAGTGATGACTCCATTGGGTCCCGAAATCTTGACAATGTTGTACAACCCATGGTACAGGGAGGCAAACTTTCAGATAGCAGGCCCACCCAGCAAACCATTGTAAGGTAGTGGGGTATCGGCGACATCGAAGAAAAGGGTCTCCGTCTGGAAGTTATCGGGGCCCCCAAATGTGACAGGGAGCGCCACTTTCCCAAGGGGTTCCATTTCAGTCCCGCTAACACCGCGGAAACCCATGGATGGAGACAATTGGCTACGAGGGATCTGCATCTGCTCAAAGGCCCGCAAGGACAAGAGGTTGATGCTGCTTCCCGGGTCGTACATCATCTTGCTGACTTGGACGTTGTTAATGTGGTTGGCGACAGGAGAGTGGGTTGGAGACCCACGTCTTCCAGAAGGTGGGCAGGATGATCACTGACATCTATGACAAGGGGGACGTCCGCCCACTTGGACCGCGGTCGCCCGTCAATTGTGGGATGGACAGCCAGGATCAATTGTGGGATCGGACCATGTTTTTGCCCAGTTTTCATGTACACGAGCAACGTCGGGTGTACATGGGCAACGTTGGGGTTACCGATACACACGTTTTTGCCCGAAAGTCCGTTCTACACGTTGTTGCCCGGCGCTTAGCTTTTTGGCCATGATTGTGAAGGCAATTGACGAAGCAGTGCCCCAGACTACTAAGACGGAGTTACAATCTTTGCTTGGCAAGATTAATTTTATCAGAAGGTTTATTTCAAATTTGTCGGAAAGGGTTCTGCCGTTTTCTCCGTTGTTGAAGTTAAAAAAATGATCAAGAATTTAGATGGGGTGACGTACAACAGAAGGCGTTTGAGGAGATAAAAGAATATATGAAGCGTCCACCCGTGCTGGTCCCTCCTCAGCAGGGTAAGCCTTTTAAGTTATACATATCGGCCGATGACAAAACAATCGGATCGGCCTTAATGCAAGAGTTTGAAGGAAAACCTTAAAAAAAAAAGAGTTTGAAGGAAAGGAGCGAGTGGTTTTCTATCTGAGTAGGAGACTTCTAGATCCAGGAACGAGATATTCTCCTACTGAAAAGTTACGCTTATGCCTATATTTTTCTTGCACCAAGTTGCGGCATTACTTATTATCGGCCGAGTGTACTGTTGTTTCCAAGGCTGATGTGATCAAGCACATGTTATCGATGCCAATACTGAATGGGAGAGTGGGAAAGTGGATTCTCATGCTATCAGAATTTGACTTGAGGTACGAATCGGCTAAAGCAGTCAAAGGGCAAGTAATAGCCGATTTCGTCACCCAGCATCATAGGCCAAGCATTAATTGTGTAGAGCCGGTACCTTGGACGCTATTCTTCGATGGATCATCATGCAAGCAAGGTGGTGGCATTGGTATTGTTATTATTTCACCTCGGACGGCAAATTTTGAGTTTGCTTTTCCAACCGAACCAATGATTACCAACAATCAAGCAGAGTACGAAGCTGTTCTCAAGGGGACTCAACTTCTTCATGAAGTAAAGGCCGAAGCAATTGAAATATTTGGAGACTCACAGTTCATTATTAATCAGTTGATCGGTCTGTATGAGTGCAAAGAAGATACTTTGAGAGGATATTATGACGAGTGCCAAAGGTTGCTCAAGGAATTTCCTCATGTCTCATTTCAACATATTCCGAGAGCACAGAATCAAGAAGCTAACCGTTTGGCTCAAAGTGCTTCAGGTTATCGAGTGATTCAAGAAATCTTGAGTAATGAAACCTCGAATAGTGACTGGAGAGTTGAAAAAGCCGACTACCTTAGGAATCCGTCACAGAAAGTTACCAGAAAACTAAGGTATAAATCGACTAAGTATGTTTTACTGGATGATCAGCTGTACTACAAAACAATCGATGGGGGCATTGCTCAAATGCCTGAATCAAGAAGAAGCTAAGGTGTTGATGGGCGAAGTGCAAGAAGGGATATGTGGAGCTCATCAATCGGCTTGTAAGATAAAATGGATCATTTGCAGAATTGGATATTTTTGGCCAATAATATTGGAGGACTGTTTTGAATATTACAAGGGGTGCCAAGACTGTCAACGTTTTGGTAATATTCAGAAATCGCCTGCATCGGCCATGAACCCAATAATCAAGCCATGGCCGTTTTGGGGCTGGGGAATTGATTTGATTGGCCAGATTTTTCCACCCTCAAGCAAAGGATACCCCTTCGCTGAGTATGTATCTCTAGAATTTAACGGACCTCTCGAGCACAATTTCACATCGTCTTCCCTGTGATTACCAATTATCACATTTTTCCAGCAGTAGATTCGGCTTGATTGGACCAAACCAAGGAAACAAGATTCTTCAATTCCAAAGTATTGACTAGGTAGGACAATGTACCGATTTAGATCCCTCAAGACTCAATCATCCTTCATTAATGGCTGATTGGACTTAGTGCCAAAAGTCATGGCAATTATTAGTAGTATAAGAAGCAAAATTATACCATTCACAATATGCATGGTGCTTCAACTCATTGAGGAACGGTAAAGGATGCGACAATATTTTTATGTGTCTGTTTTTTCAATCTCTCATAAAATTGATCGCACTTGGATATATGAAATGTAATTCCATTTCCTCTTGCCAATTCTTGTGAATCGGCTTGAGGGAAGCGTAAGCAACTGATTTGGCTTGTGTTGACCATAAAAATTCAGCAATAAAACAATCTTTAGTTTCATGGTCCGGGCTATCAGATTACTCACTAGCATACATGTTAGCATAATGTGACTTATGAGCACTGTTAGCCTAAATAGTTGTTTAGTCCATTTACATACTATTTAAATTACACGATAGTACATTGTTTCCATTTAATTTGTTGTTTATCCCATTTAAATTGGCCATTATTTTGCCTGTTTAAGTGGCTGTTTAGCTCAAACAATGGCTAAATAGCAACTGACCGATTGTTTACTGTTTACAGTTTAGGATAATATTTCTTATGAGATTCTCCAATATTACTTCGGCTTTCCTTGACCAAAGCTTTTTGCAACAATTGAGTAATACTGAGAAACTAAAAGTGCTCTAGCCTTTCTTTTTACAACAAAAGCCAAATCAACAAGATCTTTTCAAAAAATTGTCAAATTAAAATATATGGGTTTAATATCTCTCTTTTGATGTAATCAAGGACGAACTCACCAAGGAAAAGTTTACAACATGTAGACATGTGCAACTATGTAGAGGAGAAATTTAGCTGCTCCAAAACTTCACCAAGAAATTAATAATTTGAAGCGAGACAAATGGATCAATCAGACTAATAATTACAAGAATGTTTGGGTAATCAATTCATAGCATGCCTAAAAATTACAGTACAGGAGATTATATATACACGATTTATATATTCACCTACAATCCTCCGTCGGCCCGGGGACAGGCATCTATGACTATTTCTATTTGGGAATTAATTAAAAGCATGGATTATTATTCTCCTAGTGTTTGCCGCCGCAGAAGCATAACTGGCTGAAGCACGCCCTCGAGAAAAGCTCCGCAGAGTTGGACTATACTATTAGTCTGAACTAGCTGCCTAAAATGCGAGGATCATCATGAAGATCGAGCAAATGGCAGGTGAACTAGCTAAAGCACGCCCAAATAGTACGTCACCTGTGACCTGCTGCCCATAAGTTTTAGAGTTGCTTTCTCCGAACAGCAAATCCGATGGATCTGTCCGTTGGGTAGTGATAGTTTTTTTTTTTTTTGTTAACACTATATATATGCTCACTCTTAGTCAAGTGATTGGCAGACTTCTCCAAACTCGATTGCAACAAAATTTGCTCGCTCAGTCTTCTTCAACGTACTAACTTCCACCATATAAGAAGCAATGGTGCCTTCACAAATGAATCTCTCGTCCTCCTACCCATCGTCATGGAAGCTGGTGGTATGTATGTGTGCACATGCATGAACTACATGTTGCAAGCAGCGATGTCATTTGATTAATCTTTTGCTAAAAGTTGTTTGATGCGCCTTCGACATTTGTTGCATAAAAATGTTCATGCCTGGATCTGAACCATGCAGAGTCGGCGTTCGTTGGGAAATATCATTGCGGTGACGAACATCAGAGCGGCAATTATAAAGGGATATGCATTGGATTGATACATGACCACGCTTGCAATCGTGTATGCGTAGACGAAAGCAGCGACAACTCTGGTGGCGAATGTGACCTTTTCCAATGCTGGTGCATAACCAGATGCACCTCTGAGTCTGAGGCTGTTGCCAGTGCTCCGATCCGGCAATGATACAATGATCCCCGCCTGAACAATGATCCGATCCTTCCCAGCCATCGTCTAATAATAATATATAACATTGTATACTCGGTGTACCTACCGGCTCTTTACTTATGTTGTGCCCTGGACTTGTGGGTCAAAATAAATTTGTATTTTCTTGGGCAAATATTGTTGATGATCAAAATTGGCATGTCACACCAGTGCAGAAATAATTTAACCTATTTTTTAAAATATTTATGATACATAATTAATATCATTGGGTAGATTGTTGAATCTATTCTAATGACAAATTTATTTGGAGATAAAAATACTGCTAATATTTTTCTACAAATCTAGTCAAACTAACGACAAATATTTAAGGACAGAGGGAGTACTCTATTATTCACCTGCCTTTTGCTGGGTCATCATGATTGATTCTCTCGCTCCGTCCTTCATCTTCTTGGGAGGTCCGGAGTGTTGAGAAATAAAAATATGTGATCAATTGTATGGGAGGGATGCCTCCTACACTACCAGAAAAACTGGGGTTGCCGACGGCCAAATCTATGCCGACGGCCCCCGTCGGCATCTAGGGACCTATGCCGACGGCCAAGGATAGGCCGTAGGCGTACAAAGGCCGTCGGCATACATCCATCTATGCCGACGGGGCCGTCGGCATAGGCGAGGCCGTCGGGACCGCACGAGCTACGCCTACGGGGGCCGTCGGCATAGGACAGGCAGTCGGCATAGCCCTGGCCCACCTGCCCGGTCAGCGCTGACCACCTGACGGCGTTGATCCTACGCCGATGGGTGGTAACGGCGGCCGTCGGCATATCTGTGGCAGAGGTATGCCTACGGCCTTGCCGTCGGCATAGGCCCCTCTGCCACATCATCGATCTGTGTGCCACGCCACGTCTTTGACCCGTGGGACAACCTTCGTGTGTGCACAGATATGCCGACGGCCTCGCCGTCGGCATACATTTATTTTAATTAATTTTTTTACTTTCATTTTGGTTATCTGTGGCAGAGGTATGCCTACGGCATAGCCGTCGACATAGACCCATTCGCCACGTCATCGATCCGTGTGCCACGCCACGTCATCGATTCGCGGGACAACCTCCGTGTGTGTCCAGATATGCCGACGGCTGGCCTTGTCGTCGGCATAGGTGTATTTTACTTTATTTTTTTTATTTTTACTTTGTTTTGTTATTTTTACATTATTTTAGTTTTTGTTTTTGCATAAGATAATTATGCCTTATCTAAAAAAAATTCCCGATGGTATATCGATTGCCGCCTCCCGTAACGAACGTCGCTATTGCCGTGTCACGGAGGGGGGAAACGGTCGACACGGAAGGAATTCTGCTTGGTGGGGGGGTTCGGGGTGTAGCTATGTCACCGAAACATCGCACGGGTCCCGATGCATATGTGAAAGTGTTCATGCATGCGTAGACGTCCGTCTTGGGGCTCCGGTGTGTGCACCCCCTCACGGACGCCGCCGCCGCCGGCACCTAGAGGGGGGAAATGGACGCGTGGGGTCTACACGGAGGGGATATTGCTGTGGGTCTGGCCCGGATGTTGCTCCAGACTGTTCCTATGGGCTGACCTAACACAACCGGGTGGGGAGGTCCACTGGTCAAAGCCCGTCCGTGCAAAGTCAAAGGGCTAGATCCCGTGGTCAAACGCTACAAGGTT
>LR738713.1:869488251-869507225 GCA_902687465.1 Secale cereale
AAGGGCTAGATCCCGTGGTCAAACGCTACAGGGTTAGGCGGGACGGGGGCACTGGGGGGTAGAAATGCCACCGGAGCGTCGCACTGGGCCCTCATACATGAGGGGTGGTGTGGTGGCATGTCCGAAGAGGCGGGACGCGTGTCCGGGGTGTGCCCCCCCTCACGGACGGCGCCGCCGCCGGCACCTGGAGGGGGGAAACGGACGCGTGGGGTCTACACGGAGGGGATCTTGCTGTGGGTCTGGCCCGGAGCCGGTGCGACGCTCCGGTGGCATTGCTACCCCCCAGTGCCCCCGTCCCGCCTAACCCTGTAGCGTTTGACCACGGGATCTAGCCCTTTGACTTTGCACGGACGAGCTTTGACCAGTGGACCTCCCCACCCGGTTGTGTTAGGTCAGCCCATAGGAACCGAATCTTGCTGTGAATTGAGATGGGTTTCCATGGGTTTTGACCCTGCCGTCATGACATGTAAAAAGTATGATGTGAATGGGTATCGCTTCCATACAGAGGAGCACCAAAACAGCCGCCCCGATCCCAAAACTATAAATACTGGAGTGTACACCCCCGGTCAAAATTCAGTAGACTACTACGGAAGGGTACAAAATATATACGAGGTTAAATTCCGCCAGGGGCGTGAGACCCTAAGTCTTCCTGTGTTCAAATGTCGATGGTTCGATCCGTGGGAGGGGGTAAAACATACGCCTTCCATTGGTTTGGTCGAAGTTAAACCATCAACCGTCTATGCCGGAGCCGATCTCTTCATTGCGGCTACCCAAGCTACACAAGTATATTATCTGCCTTACCCATGCCAGAAAGTGTATCTAAAGGGTTGGGAAGTTGTGTTCAAGGTGTCGCCACATGGTAAGCTGCCAGACCCGAATGAAGACGATTACTACAACATTAACCCCATGACATACGAGGGAGTGTTCTATCAAGAGCAACCTGATGATGATGATGATGATGGTGTGGTTAGAAACGATGACGCTAGACCATTGGGTGATGATGATGTGGACCCAAACGTCGACGATACACGGAATGATGGTGAGACCATTGTCAATGAAAATGACATACTTATGCTAGAAAAGTTAAACGAAGACGCTGACGACGAGGAAGAGCCTCCACCTCCATCGGACAACGAAGATGATATGATTGATAGTGATGATGAGACGGACCGAGAAAGAGGGTTCTAGCAGATGTACGTTTCAAGTATTTTTTTCTATAGTTTAGGAATATGCCTTTTTATGCATTTTTATTAATGTGTTTATTATCATGCCTTTTCCTTCATTTCATTAATTTACTAATTGATTTTTCTCTTTTCAATGCAGGTTCGTGGAACATGGGCAAGGGGAAGGCCGACGGCGTGGGTTTCCTACGCAAGGTCGTCGGCCTGCCTAGTCGGAGTGGTCGAGCACGTAATACTCCCCCTCGGCTACTTGACGATGACTCCTCACAGGGAGGTCGAGGGAGAGGTGCCCCTAGAGGAGGAGGGGGTGGGGGGAGATCCTCTAGAGGACGAGGTGCTGGGGGGAGAGCCACTACAGGGGGTCGCGGCCAGAAAGAGCGCACCCTCACCGACTTAGGGGTGTTGTCTTCGAGGCCCTCCTCTAGTGAGGTACCCTCCTCTAGTGAGGTACACTCTAGGGAGGAGGAGGTGGAGGAGGAGGAGGAGGGGGAGGCAGGCGAGGAGGAGGTTGGTGGCGGGGATGATGGTGGTGACGGGAAGGGGGTTGACAACTAGGGGTGGCTGCGTGGTAACACAAAGCTACCAAAGCAGGTTCCTGCTACTAAGGAGCAGAAGTGGCTCATTGAGCCCACGCGAAAAGAGTAAGCGCCACTTTGTAATAATTTCATTATTTTGCTTGTCACATGCTTATTCCGGTTGTTATTTATTTTGCTTGTCACATGCTAATAGTTCATTCTTTTGCAGCAACTGGATATATTCTAAAGGGGTCCGTATTCCCAACGGCCTCATCACCGTCTTGCTGAAGTTATACTGGCCGGGGTTGTACTGTCCGGATCCAGTCAGGCAGCCGGATCGTCGGGTTTTGGCCACGAGCTGGGACCACTGGGAAGCGGCCCACCACGCGGACCATGAGACCCATGCCAAGGCCGTGATCACTACTTTCTGGGTGAGTTCTCTTCAGAAGCACAAGTCCATTCTAGTTTCATGAATGATTTAACTCATGGCTTCTTCCATTCTTGTTTCATGCATGTTTGTAGAAATTCTATCGAGTTCTTCCGGAGCATAGGGCTAGAGTGGACCAGATCGTGCTGCGCCAATGCAAGAAGAAGGCCCGCCAGATGCAGTACGAGGTGCGCTATGTGGCCATCTCCACATACTACCACGACGTTCTTGTTGTGAAGATGTCCAAGGAAGATGCGCGGAGGATGGGCATTACCTTGGAGAAGCCCGAGTTCTTGGCGGTAAGTATAAAAGATTTTTCATTATGCTTTCATATATTATGCTTTCATTATGCTTTCATTACCTTGTGGTACATTATGCTTTATGCTTTATGCTTCCATAACACCAATTTGGACACACCTACATAAAAAAAGGTGTGTCTAAATTGGTGTTATGGAAAAGACGAGTCCTGGGCGGCATTGGTGGATCTTTGGTGTGATGAGGCTGGAGCCTGGGCGGCTATGAGAACCAAAAATAAGGCTAACCGAGGGACGGAGGGAGTACATGCTCAGGGAAACCGAAACCACTATCTCCACAAGGCAGTTAATGTATGACTAACCTGTTCGCACACGAACACGTCACCGTGTACCTCCGACGCCGAGTGTGATGCACCGCAGCTCACGTCGAAGGAGACCCGTCCGGAAGCGCGGTACGCAGGCAATCCGGCGGGCGCTTTTGAAGACCCGAAACCCCACGCGTCCGGGAGGGACCCCGTCTGGACGCGCGGGGCTATGGGCTGCCCTAGGTCGACCTGATCGCCCCTAGGGCCTCGAGGTTCGCCGCCCTGCAACAAGAAGAACGAACGAAGAACGAGGAAGAAGAAGAACTAGGGTTAAGGAGAAAAGGTAAAAGATAAAAAGTGGTAGATGAATCGATCGATTGTGTGTTGTTCAATCGGCCGTCACCCCTGAGGTATATAAGAGGCGGCTGGACTTCCCGTGCAAGGAAAAGGCTTGGATTCACGTCCAAAACCCTAGCCAAATTCGGATTGGTTTTGTCCGAACTTTCCAAAACTGTTCGGTTTAAACTGGCTGTACCTTGCGGGTACTTTTTGAGGTGGTAAACGACCTCGGATGGAAAAGAGCCCAAAAGCAATCTTGACCGTTTCGACGAGACGAGAAACTTTCATGTTGAACGTTTTTCGATTCGAAGCCATCTTCTAGGCCAAAACGGTCACGCAATACAGGCTGTTATTCGCGCTACCCATCAGACATGTGGCTGGTGGGGCGCGTCACTTATGGCTCTGTGACAGGGCTGTGTTCGGATGGCTGTAACTTTTGCATACGAACTCGGATTGCGATGTTTTTTATATCAAAATCGACCGTTTCGACGAGACGCACAACTTTCATGTTGAAACTTTTTCCATTTGAAGTCATATTAATTGGGTTTCAAGCCATTCTTTAATTTGGTGTCATCATGAGCATCTCTGAACTTGTCATAACTTTTGCATCCGGACTCCGTTTTAGACCACTTTCATATCCATCTTGATCTTCTCAAAGAAAGCCATCTCATGGTGTCTTCCAATCATAAGTTTGAAGTAATCTTGACATAGATTAAAGCAATTTTTATGATTGTGCCACTTTTGAGCGTCAACACATGCCCCCCTGTTTTTCGGCAAAGCGAGCGTGCCGAAAAATAATTTGTACCATGTTGGTTCTAAGGACGATGTCAACACCCCATCGGCCATTTATATGCTTAGGATGATAATTATATATCGGCCATTATTATTCTTGAACCCTTGATGCAAACTTGGGCAAAACCTTCTCAACTTCATTAACAATCCGATGATAAAGTTTCATAGATATGTATCTCAAGGTCATCCTCCGAACCATATTGTTCCCCCTTTTGCTAGGATTTTGTAGATAATCAATAAACTCTCTCCAATCCTTAGTATCACCTGCATCAAAATTCATTAGTGGCCGAAGCTGTGAACTTCGGTTCGGCCTTACCTATGTTGACGAGACGAAGCATCGGCTATTGAGAGAAATGCAATACACCATGATTAACGTAGTAGCCGGATGCTTGCTGTGCCAACTCTTTTAAATTGTCATGTCTAAATGTAAGGGCAATTTTAAAGCAACCCAGGTAAATTTTGCATCTAGACATATCTCAAGATAAACTATAAGTGATTCGTCAAAACATTAATAACCCTTGGATGTTTGTTGCACTACTCATAACGAATCACCGAAAGCCTCAATATGTATAGCACCTATAGCAAGTAAAAGAGTCAATCCGAATAACAATGCATATTCGGCTTTGATTAATCATGCATAAAAATATTCTAAGCGGCATGAGGCTTCAAAAAATAGTACCATAAGGAGATATATAAACAACACCAACACTTTGGTCATTGCTACGAATTGAACCATCAAAACATAATCTCCATAGTAATAGAGAGACAAGGCTAACATCAATATTATGCATGTCATTAAACCGATGTTCAGTAATAAAATCAGCTATGATTTGGCCTCTTATAGATCTCAAAGATGCATAGGCCAAATCATATCCAAACAAAATATAAGCCCACTAGCCAATTCTGCACTATGAATTGGTCTATGCAACGTATACCTAATGGCATCGGTCATGATGTTTCAACTCCATTCAATCATAATATACGCATATATATGAATTTTCATGAGCACATACTTTGTCTCGCTCTCCATTCGAACTAAGGACGATGCTAGAATACTACACCGGCCATGCATTGACATATTCTTAGGACGATAGATAAATATCGGCCATTACCATGTAGACATCATTCAAATCACATATAGCCGAAATAAACAAATGAAATGACAAATCAAGTATTTCGGCCCTTTGGATCAGCAACAAACTTGTAGCTAATCAAATGTATAGTGACTTGGTAAAACCCTTTCATGATGTAAGAAATTATATGGCATCCATGGATTAAAATAAGCCCATTGAGGTTTACCAATCATACCTGATGACGAATTCCATGGCACAGGCGTTAATGGCATAGTTGAAGAATATGGATAATGTGTAGACCGAAGATGCTGAAATCTTCGGCTTGGTCCTTCATAGTTTTCACTATTTTCCTTCTTCACCTTTGCCGCACTTCTTTTAATGGAAGCTTGCACATAATTCTTATTTTGAGCACTTCCTTTGGGAACCCATGCCATGTTTCTTTCTTCAAGTTCTTGTGCACTAAGTTTTTGTAATTTCTTCTTTTGCCAATATGATAAGCCGAGTGGGCACCCCGGCTGCGATTTTTTCTTGGCCAATGGCAATCCTTTTTTGGCCTTGTGCACTCTCAACTTCTTTTCTTCAGATTTGGCACTTTGACTCTCAATAATTGGTTGCTTCATCTCATTGCCTTTAGTAGCCAATGCCAACACTTTAATTGGCTCTTTTTCATTTGAGATCAAACCTGAAGTTGCACTCTTACGACCATCTCTTTTAACACGGTAAACTTGCTTGGCCACCTCTTTCTTCTTCCTTGAGCTCCGGACCGATTCCTTATGATTGAAACGGTCTTTAACATGTGATTGTTCAAATGTTGATCTTCTCGGAGCTGCATAATATTGGTGAGATGGTCTAAAATAAGATGGAGAATGCGCCCTTGTATCATACCTGTCCCATGATGGATATGGATCTACTTGAGCATAGGGAGACATCCACGGCATTGGCATTGGCGGCCCAAAATAAGGATATGAATATGTTGCATAAAAATTGTCACTTTGCCAATACCGATCCTCATACTTGCGCCTTGGGGGTGATCTTGGTTTCGTTGCATGATTTGGCCGATAAGCATTCTTCTCTTCACTCTTCTTTTGATATTTATCCAATAGTTCAGCGAAGGTGATTTTTGATCTCTTACACTTGCGCTTATTCCGGCCTTTGTTTTCTTTTGGTTTCCTTTCATCAATCATTGGATTTGCTTGCTGCCCCCCAGTCCTTGGCGTCTTCATTGTAGCTTCGATGGAACTCTCGCCATCAAGATTATGCTCGTTATGCTCTTCAACAACTTCTTTACTTGAAAGCTTGATCCCATCACCTGCAACTTTTACATTCTCTTTAAATGGATCGGCTTGAAGCAGCCGATGCAAAAACTTTTTTCCATCGGGACCAATCGGAATAGACTGGTCATCTCTTGGTGTTTCAACAAACTTCAATCGACCTTTTTCAATGGACGATTTAACTATTTGACGAAACATGTTGCAATCCTCAAAATTATGCTTGGATGAATCATGCAACTTACAATACATTCGTCCTTGGATTGATGGCTTAACATGGTGATCAAGAATTGTAATATAATTATTTTTCAGTAACAAGTCAAATATTTGATCACACATGCTTGAATTGAAGGTATACTTCTTGTTTTCTAGCCGATCTTGCTGTTTGAACGGCTTTGGAGATAAGCAAACGAATGGTTCAGATTTGTAATCTGCCCATTCGGCTATGCATTGTGTTTTCCACTCTATCTCCGATGTCTTTGGATAAGATATTATATTAGCATCAGTTTTCTCAATAGAATTTAACATTGGCTTTAAATTTCTGAAACGAAGATATTTAGAACATACATGTCTCAGTTGAGACCAAGTGCAAGCCAAGTACGAAATAAGCAAAGCTACCCAACTAGATATGAACTTTACATAAAGCAACGGGGAAAGCTTTGGCTGTAACAATAAGTCAATATCGGTCTTTATAAATGGCATAATGGGTTGACCGATATGTTCTATAACGATTTTATTGCTAACAAGTAAATTACCCTTCTTCATTGGTCTTTCAAAATTACTTAAGATGATTTTTCTAATAGATGCATCAACAATATAGTTTTGACCAAATCTGAAAATAGGTAAATTACTCTCTATGCATACCTCTTCAAATATGTTGGGAGAACATGATGGTGATGTCACTTGAAGAACATCTTGCTCCGTATTTGGATGGCTCCTCAACACCCTTTCATCATCTTTTTCTTGATTCCGTGCATCATTGCTTTGAATATCCATGTCAGCCGAACTTTGTTCGGCTACTTGTTCTTGTCCTTGAGGCTTGTCAATTTCTATGGCACGGAACTCATAGGGCAGGAAGTAGGTTCCATTGACTTCGGAAAAATCAAGTATGACTGTTTTGCTATGCTTTCCATGCCCTTTCTCAATAATGTCTGCCTCTTTGGTTTTGATGGACTCAGAATATATACTACTTGATTCGGCTTTTCGAATAACCGAATTTTCTTTGTTACCTGAATCAACAACTTTATCTTTTTGAATTTGCAAGGCTTCTCGCTCTCGTCTAATTTTAGCCCACATCTCAGCTTGGCGAGCTTTAAACTTTTTCATCTCAATTTCCATCCACTCGTCATGAGATTGCCCCCCAATACTTTCAGACTCTTTCGGCAATGAGGTGCCGAAACTTTGCGATTGTTTAGGTGGTACAGTGGATGGTACAACACTGGACAACTGCATCATTTGCACAACTCTAGCTTTTACAGCAGCAAAATCATGAGGCTTCCCGCCTTCTATTAGTTCCTGGCGAATAGAGTTGCACAAATCCCAAGAGAATGTAAGCTTGTTCTCAATTACCCAGTCTGGATATGGTTGCCCCCCAATGCTTTTAGACTCTTTCGGCAATGAGATGTCACCGAAATTCTGTAATTTTGTAGGGGGGACATGATATGCCACGGTATTAGGTGAAGGCATTTGTGCTCCTGCAGAAGTTTCACTTATTCGGCCATTACCATTAAGGTGCGGAGCCGAATTATGGACATCAACAGTTGCGTATGGTGCCAAAAAACTAGTAGCATGAGGTGTAGCATATGATGTTTGAGGGTAATTGGCCGAATAACTAGTAGTAGCATGGCCAATTCCCCTATCCACCAGCATTTTTTGATTAACATGTTGCAAATTAGTTGCCGGTGAATAAAAAGATGAAACACTATGTTGCATGCCATTGAAAGATCCTACATGGGGTGTTTCAACTTGATTAACCGAACTCATCATGTTGTTCATCGGCATATGGATTTGTGGGGTTGCCGATGCATGGGAGTTGGGATACATATGTTGCATGTTGCTAAAATTATATGAAGTAGAATCATGGAGATTTTGTTGCATCAGCCCTTGCACATGATTAGATGCATGATTGATAAAGCTAGGGCTAGCCGATACATTATGCTCATTAGATGATCTAGCAACAACATATGCATTATTTGCATCTACATAAGTGAACTGTGTATTCATATTACCTTTGTAGATTGCAAACTCTAGATGACGATCTCTTCGTAGCAAGAACGGGCCGGAGACCGTTCAAAGCTTCGTCCCCAGCGGAGTCGCCAAAAAGTGTGTTCGCACACGAACACGTCACCGTGTACCTCCGACACCGAGTGTGATGCACCGCAGCTCACGTCGAAGGAGACCCGTCCGGAAGCGCGGTACGCAGGCAATCCGGCGGGCGCTTTTGAAGACCCGAAACCCCACGCGTCCGGGAGGGACCCCGTCTGGACGCGCGGCGGCTATGGGCTGCCCTAGGTCGACCTGATCGCCCCTAGGGCCTCGAGGTTCGCCGCCCTGCAACAAGAAGAACGAACGAAGAACGAGGAAGAAGAAGAACTAGGGTTAAGGAGAAAAGGTAAAAGATAAAAAGTGGTAGATGAATCGATCGATTGTGTGTTGTTCAATCGGCCGTCACCCCTTAGGTATATAAGAGGCGGCTGGACTTCCCGTGCAAGGAAAAGGCTTGGATTCACGTCCAAAACCCTAGCCAAATTCGGATTGGTTTTGTCCGAACTTTCCAAAACTGTTCGGTTTAAACTGGTTGTACCTTGCGGGTACTTTTTGAGGTGGTAAACGACCTCGGATGGAAAAGAGCCCAAAAGCAATCTTGACCGTTTCGACGAGACGAGAAACTTTCATGTTGAACGTTTTTCGATTCGAAGCCATCTTCTAGGCCAAAACGGTCACGCAATACGGGCTGTTATTCGCGCTACCCATCAGACATGTGGCTGGTGGGGCGCGCCACTTATGGCTCTGTGACAGGGCTGTGTTCGGATGGCTGTAACTTTTGCATACGAACTCGGATTGCGATGTTTTTTATATCAAAATCGACCGTTTCGACGAGACGCACAACTTTCATGTTGAAACTTTTTCCATTTGAAGTCATATTAATTGGGTTTCAAGCCATTCTTTAATTTGGTGTCATCATGAGCATCTCTGAACTTGTCATAACTTTTGCATCCGGACTCCGTTTTAGACCACTTTCATATCCATCTTGATCTTCTCAAAGAAAGCCATCTCATGGTGTCTTCCAATCATAAGTTTGAAGTAATCTTGACATAGATTAAAGCAATTTTTATGATTGTGCCACTTTTGAGCGTCAACATAACCCCATTAAACATTCTTCTTCTTCTATTTACCATCACTTTCTTATGTATGACTAACCTCTGTTTGGTGGTGCAGGAGGACAAACTGAAGCGGCCGCTCTCAGACATGCAGGCGTGGGAGATCGCCCATACGCGGAAGGACCCCAAGCCTGGCGAGCACAAGTACTACGGCAAGAAGACCGCGGGGAACATGAAAGCCTACTCCGAAGCGTATCTGAAGTTGCATCCTGACACACCTGACCCCATTGCGGCGCCTCTGGACGAAAGGGCGGTGGTGAGCATGGGGCCCAAGGAGCACGGTCGGGAGGCGGTTCTCGATGCTGTGATCACTCCTAGTATCTCCTACACACAGCTTCGTCGGATCGACCCGAGCCTGAGCCAGCGCACGAGCCAGCCAGTGACCAGTGCACAGTCCCTCTTTCAGGAGCAACAATCTGTAAGTATTTTCCCTCTTATCTTCATTGTGTTGGAGAACGTAGTATTTTAAAATTTTCCTACGATCACGCAAGATCTATCTATCAGATGCATAGCAACGAGAGGGAAGAGTGTGTCTACGTACCCTCGTAGACCGGGAGCGGAAGCGTCAAGTGACGCGGTTGATGTTGTCGAACTTCTTCGCGATCCAACCGATCAAGCACCGAACGTACGGCACCTCCGCGTTCAGCACACGTTCAGCTTGATGACGTCCCACGATCTCTTGATCCAGTTGAGCTTCACGGGAGAGTTTCGTCAGCACGACGGCGTGGTGACGGATATGATGTGTTCACCGACGCAGGGCTTCGCCTAAGCTCCGCGACGGTATGACCGAGGTGTGATTCTGTGGAGGGGGGCACCGCACACGGCTAAAACAATTCAACTTGTGTGTATTTGGGTGCCCCCTTGCCCCCGTATATAAAGGAGCAAGGGAGGGAGGCCGGCCGGCCCTTCCTGGTGCGGCTAGGGAGTGGACTCCTACTAGGAATAGGATTGCAATCCTATTCCTAGTAGGATTCACCAAAAGAAGGAAGAGGGAAAGGAATAGGAGATGTGGCGCCCCCCCCCCCCAATCCTAGTCCAACTAGGAACCCTAGGTGGGGGCGCCGGCCAGCCCTATGGGCTGCCTCTCTCTTTCCCTTTAGGCCCACTATGGACCATCCCCTCTCGTAGGGGGTTCCGGTAACCCCCTCCGGCATTCCCGATAAATCCGAAACTTTTCCGGAACACTTCCGGTGTCCGAATATAGTCGTCCAATATATCAATCTTTATGTCTCGGACATTCCGAGACTCCTTGTCATGTCCGTGATCTCATCAGGGACTCTGAACTACCTTCGGTACATCAATACTCATAAACTCATAATACCGATCGTCATCAAACGTTAAGCGTGCGGACCCTACGGGTTCGAGAACTATGTAGACATGACCGAGACTCATCTCCGGTCAATAACCAATAGCGGAACCTGGATGTTCATATTGGCTCCTACATATTCTACGAAGATCTTTTATCAGTCAGAACCGCATAACAACATATGTTGTTCCTTTTGTCAAACGGTATGTTACTTGCCCGAGATTCGATCATCGGTATCTCTATACCTAGTTCAATCTCGTTACCGGCAAGTCTCTTTACTCGTTCCGCAACACGTCATCTCGTGACTAACTCATTAGTCTTTTGCTTGCAAGGCTTATTGTGATGTGTGTTACCGAGAGGGCCCAGAGATACCTCTCCGACACTCGGAGTGACAAATCCTATTCTTGATCTACGCCAACACCACGAATACTTTTGGAGACACCTGTAGAGCATCTTTATGATCACCCAGTTACGTTGTGACGTTTGATAGCACACAAGGTGTTCCTACGGTATTCGGGAGTTGCATAATCTCATAGTCATAGGAACATGTATAAGGCATGAAGAAAGCAATAGCAGTTAAACTAAACGATCATAGTGCTATGCTAACGGATGGGTCTTGTCCATCACATCATTCTCCTAATGATGTGATCCCTTTGATCAAATGACAACTCATGTCTATGGCTAGGAAACATAACCATCTTTGATCAATGAGCTAGTCTAGTAGAGGCATACTAGGGACATATTGTTTTGTCTATGTATTCACACATGTACTAAGTTTCCGGTTAATACAATTCTAGCATGAATAAAAGACATTTATCATGATATAAGAAAATACAAATAACATCTTTATTATTGCCTCTAGGGCATATTTCCTTCACATTGCTCACTTTATTTTCCGCATTTAGTAGTTTTATGAGTTCCATCATGGCATACCGTAGGCCTACCTGGAGTACACACGCCAGGAGACCATGGCGTGGCATAAGAGGCTTTATGAACACCAAGTGCAGAGGGATTGCCAGATGCAGCAGGCTTTTCAGGAAATGGCGGCCGGCAGGTGTCCTCAGTTGCAGCCAGCACAATGCCCTCCAGCGCAACCAGTGCTGCTGACCTTTGAGGAGTTTGTGGCATAGAACGCTGGCCCCTCGCCGGTTAGTTCATCCCCAATCTATTCACCCAAAGCATGTCATGCCTTTCAACATAGTTATATATCATGTTAATATGTCTTTTCAACATCCAGGGAACAGGTGGATCTACCGTTGGCGGTGGTCTTCGCAGCACTCCGAAGACACGGAGCCCGACCACTCCGATCCACGGAGGCGGAGGCGGAGGTGGAGGCTTCGGCGGTCTTGGTGGTAGCGCTGCCTCTAGCAGTGACGACCTGGGCTTCGGCGGTCTTGGCGGTGACGACCTCCGTGGTGCTCGATGATCCTTGTATGTGGTGATGATGCTTGACAGGACTTGTGTGTGGTGATGATCATTTAGATGACTTGTGTGCTTCTCTATATGCTTATGTTTATGTTGGTTGTGATGATGATCATTTAGAGACTTGTGTGTGATGATGCGTAATTATGCATATATTGTTGTGATGGTGCCGGATGATATCCCGTTCTGTTTTATATGTCTATTCCATCATATATATGTGTTGATATGTGTTGTTGTTTGAATTGAATTCATTTGAAAACAAACAGGAAAAAAAAAGCAAAAGCAAACTATGCCGACGGCTAGGCCGTCGACATAGGGCTGCCGTGAGCTCCCAGTAGCTGACACGTGGCGCCTATGCCGACGGCCTAGCCGTCGGCCCAGATTTTAAACTAAGCCGATGGCCTGGCCGTCGGCATAGCTGCCACGTGTCAGCTACTGGGAGCTATGTATGAATGGATATGCCGACGACCTCTCCGTCGGCTTATTTTCATACTATGCCGACGGCCAGGCCGTCGGCATAGCCCTGGTCTACGAGCAGCGGCTGGTCGCCACGTGGCACCTCTATGCCGACGGCCGGCCATCGGCATAGCCCTGGTCCACAAGCAGCGACTGGTCGCCACGTGCCACCCCTATGCCGACGGCCAAGCCGTCGGCATATCCCTGTGCCACGTGGCGACCAGTCGTTGGGCAAACTTAACGGCCCTGGCCGCCGTTAGGCGCGGTCTTTGCCGACGGCCCTTGCCGTCGGCATTGATGTACGGCCCCCGTCGGCATAGCATATATGCCGACGGCCAACCTGGCTATGCCGACGTATATGTTGCCGACGGCCCTATGTCGACAGGGGCCGTCGGCATAGGTCTGTCCCGACGGGACTCAGGGCTATGCCGACGGCCAGGGCCGTCGGCATAGGGGGCGATTCTGGTAGTGCTAGGAGGTGTCTGTTGGGGAAGAGATGTCTCCCCAACACACCCCTTCAGCATGTATATAAGTGGGTCTCCCACGTTGCGTAGATCTAAAAGAATCATTTTGTGTCTCTCCTTTGTCTCCTTTAGTTTGATACTACAACACGTTATCAGCACATTTTTTTAGACAAGGAGGATGACCCCCGGCCTCTGCATCTAGGAGATGCATACGGCCACTTTATTGATTATTCTCGAGGCCCTTACAAAGTATTACAACAATATGTCTGAATCCGCCATCTTGGCAACATATGCCGCTACTCCTATCCAAATGATGAAGGCGTGCTAGCTGGGCCACTACCCAAACCACTCATAAAAGCCTAACATCAAAATGATGAAGGGGTGCTAGCCGGGCCACTACCCAAACCACTCACCTAAGCCTAACATCAAACGCCGGAAGCCCCAGCCGAGCCACATACCGGGTCTGGGGCACAATCCGGTCTAGCGCACTCACATGTGTCGTCGCCGCCATCTTCCATAGGTCCGTCTTCAGAGCAGATATTGAGGCTTCTACCTTGTCAGGCCACTCCGCCATCGACGCCACCTTGACGCCAGACAACTACCTCCACCTGCGCGAGTCCATCACCGCGCATCGGGCGCCGAGTCTCTGTTGCACCATGCCGCCGAGATCCGCCGTCATCAATGTGAAGGATGAAGTACCGCTCCACCAAAAAAAAAGGCGCCCGCTGGTCCCTCGATCCCGTGTACGCCTCCAAGAATGACGCCCCCAAGGAGGAAACGACACCAACGCGCCGCCGTCATCCGATCAACTGATCTAGGATTTCTCCCGGAGGTAGCGGATAGAGGTCTAGAGCTTCTCCACGGCGATGCCTTCAAGAAGGTAATGACACCACAAGGTGCCACCAACGCCGGTCTTGGCATCAAGCCGAGCACAAGGTTTTCACCCGGATCCGCTCGAAGGACCTTCATCATGTATTGTGTGCACGGGTCGCCGCCGATCTGAGCCGCCGCACATGAAGCAGGTCGCACCGACCAGATCAGATCTGTCCGGAGGACACAACCCGCATGGTGCCGACCCAACCACCAGGCCCCCCATGCCGCCACCGCTGATCCGAGGTCAAATGGTGTGTCGCCGCAGACCCGGCCGCCGCCGTTGAACGCAGCCCGAGGCAGGGCCGACTGCCGCACCCCCGCATCGCCGCCCTTGGCCGAGGCAGCCGCCGCGCCGCCGCCGGAAGGCAGGCCCGCCATGCCGCCAGGCCAGATCGGCCGTGCCACCCACGCCGTGGGGCTCCGCACCGTCCGCATGGCGCAGGCAAGAGGGAAGACCCCGCCACCGCCATCAGCCCCGGGCTATAGCCGGCGGCGTCCTTCGGCGGCGGCGGCGGGAGGGGAGGACGGATGGGGACCCCTGGCGGCTAGGGTTTTAGATCCCACCCGAGTCGCCCGAGCGGGGGCGACGCGGGGGACCACGTTACAAGCACATAGCCTCTACCGAGAGCAATCTGACCAAGACGACGGCGGTTACACACGCCACAACCCTCTAAAGCAACGACGGCGCGGACGGATCACAGGAAGAGCGATTCCACTCAGCGCGAGATGCGTTTTTGATGCCGCACTCGGTGTTGTGCAGCACGAAGCCATGGCGATCTGATCGGCATTTAGCCAGTTCACGCTGAGTTCCCGTGCAGAATGGAATTAATCAATCAATCGGTTTCCAATCCATGACGATGATTCCGTTTTGTTTTCTTGTGATCAAACAATTGATTTCTCTTGTACGCACATGCAATCGCATGCAGATGCAGGATCGATTTCAACCAAACGGTTACTATAAGAAGAGAAGCGAACGCGGAGCGGGCGCTTGTGCCCGTGACTTTCCGGCGTCGTCCGTGAGTGCTGACTCCGAGCCGCCGTGGCAACAGCACGCGATGGCATGGTTGATTACGCAAGGACATGCAAAGGCAACACCGTGGAGCATGCATGCATCCGTACATGAGATTAATCATGGGAATGTTAATTTCGCTTGTCTTCTTGTGATTAAGGAACACGAAGAATCTTGTGTTTTCCTGTGAGAATTGCTTGACTTTCCGCTGAGAGGAAAACTCCGTCCAACCGGCAGTTACATATGGTTGCGGCGGCCGGAGTCGTCCTATTGAATTCCAATCTATTGATGCGGTTCAATTCGACGCGGTGCTTCTACAACAGATTGGGATTAGTCAATAGATTGCTTAACCAGTGATCTTCCAATTAATTTTCTCCTGTAAATCTATGCACTCACACAAGATTTAATTCCATCTGAGCACGTATAGAAAGAGAAAACAAGAAGGAACTCAGACATTGGAATTCATCGATTCCAAGGAGGAGAAAAAGATCATGACGTTGACGCGCCTCATAACCACGACGAAGATTGCTACCCGCCCAGCGCGTGATGCAGCGTCGTCGGACGCGCGTGCCACACGAATTGTGGTGGCATAAGGCGTCATCAGGTTAGTCCTGAAGCTTATCCCAATTTGCTGCTAAGCCTCTCAGACTTATTGAAAATTACAAATGAGCCATCAGGCTCATTGGACTTTGCAGTTTAGCCCTCAGGCTTGCTGTTTTTCAGCATTTTAACCATTTGGTTATTATTATTTGCATTTTATGCCTTAGGCTTCAGAGCAAATATACATGGTAGACCATCAGGTCTTGGTGAATTGCATAATAATTGATTATGCATCATTTTACTTTTTTTGAGAGAGAGTAAAATGACCGTTTGAGGCCCCCAAGTCTTCATATATGTTGCACAAGTATGTTCATACTTATGCATTTATTGTATTACATGAGTAATACGGTTGCAAAGCAATATGTTAATTTCATTATTCACATAGAATATGAAACTTGCTTGCAAATTTTGTGAAACATAAGGTAGTGAAATGTATGACACTGCCTGACTATGTCAAATTTACATTTGTCACAAGGAATCGACAAATGGTATCTACTGCTTAATTGTTGATTATCTAATGTTATTGTCGGGTCTATAATATGTCATTCGCACATAATGACTACCTTCAGTTTTGCACACAATTTATGGATTGCATTATGGCACGAATTAATTTCGTTCAGAACTGCGAAATCTACACTACCATGTGGTGATTACCCTCAACGTGTTTTTAATTAACACAATGTTGTGAGAAGCTCCATAAGAGTGAGATCTAGACTACTTAGTGATTATCTTTGTGTTTTAAAAGCAAAATGAAGGCACAAAACTTATGACATAGCCATTATGAGGCCTACATCGTGGTGACTACCTTCATGATGTTTTTCCAAATACTTGGAAACTTCATAGCATTTGTCATTGGTTGTGACTATAGTGTCACATACTCCATCAGGAGATGAATCCAAGGCATTGGTGAATATGCTGTATATTATGCTATGAAGAGAATTATGCAAAACACTTGCATATTTTGGTGATTACCTTCCATGCATACACAACTTATGAGACGACATCATAACTATGAATTAAGTTTATGCACAGTTGAGAGGTTTATGCCATTTTATGGTGATTACCTTCATGTGTTATAAATAACATAAGGTTGTGGAGGCTATGATCAATGAGAACTGTCCATAAGAGTGAGGCACCACTAGGTGGTCGACTACCTCTATATGTTCTAAGGAAATTAAAGGTTTCTCCCTTTTGATGTGACTACCTTTACTCGGAAGATCCACACCACACTATGGTGTTCTTCTGGAAGGCTTGCCCTATGGGTCACTAAGAATCATCATCACCATGATTATGCTTAGCCATGGCATTTTCATCCTACTTAATTTACTAAAGGTAACACTAGTAGATAAAGGGACATCTGACCCGGTTCGTTAGGGCCTTTAGCCCCGGTTTTTGAACCGGGACTAAAGTGTCGGTACTAATGCCCTGGCCCTTTAGTCCCGGTTCAATCCAGAACCGGGGCAGATGGGTCTCCATGTGGCCTGTGCGCGGAGCCCAGGCAGGAGGGCCTTTTGTCCCGGTTGGTGGCACCAACCGGGACCAAAAGGCATCCACGCGTCAGCATTTCTGTGGCTGTGGTTTTTGTTTTTTTTGAAAGGGGAGGGGGGTTGGAGGTTTTGGGGGGTTAATTTAGGTGTTTCATATTGTGTTAGCTAGCTAATTAATAGAGAGAAGTGTCCTCTCTTATGTCCGTGCTTGGTCGACGCTACGTACTACACATACGTATAGAGAGGACTAGACACGCTAGCTAGCTAGCAAGTAAGCAAACGAAGGAAACAGAAGATCGTAATCAACATATATATGCATACAGAGAGAAGTAATATCGACCACCTCTCCTTCTCCGAGAGATTGGTCGAACAACAAGTTCTCGTATATCTATCCGACACTACCGGGTACATATATACAATAATTATCTCTTACAAATATAATCTCCTATACGATGGACGCATGGTCCACATAGTATTCTTCGTCTGGCGCGATCACGTGTTCAAGGAAGAATGCCGCCAATTCCTCTTGAATTGCTCGCAGACGATCTGGTGCTAGGAGTTCATCCCGCATCCGAAACATCTAATTTGAAGAAGGGGGTCAATACATGAAATGATGCTATAAAATTGTGAATATCATTAATTAATTGCTTACGCACTTCAAATGATGGTAACGAAATAAAATTGTGAATATTATTAATTGCTTACGCACTTCAAATTGTGCTTCAGAGTAGCCCCGCTCATAGGTCGTGTGGCGGATGGACTCGCAAATGTAGTATCCACAGAAATCATTCCCGGGTTCCTGCCACAACCACTTTAAAAGAAATAGAGGTCAATCAAACTAATAAGCAAGAATGCCAAATGGTATTGATGAAACTGGCGCTTGAATCAAGATATAGGAGATGCGCGGAACATGCTACTATATTGTACTTACTTTCGGGTGTCTAAATTCTAGCTTCTTCGGCAGTCCCGGAGCTTTTTTGGTAAATTTTCTCCAAACCCTGCCAGACAAAGAAAACAATTACTTGATATCAGAAATGAACAAAGTTGCTGATATGCATGGTGGATATTATTGATCGATTTAAGTTACCTGTCGAGCATTTGAGTCATGTCCGCATACTCCTCGGAATCTTTACGTTTAGAGTCCAAGACAGTTACTACTCCCTTCTCAAGCTTAATCTCTAAGAGAATATAGCGTAAGCTGCGCACGCATGCATGAACTCATAAATTACATTACTATAACCTTGACTGATATATAAGGGAAACCAAATATGCACAAGACAGTAACACTCACTTGAAGTTGTAAGGAAAGAGTATTATATCTTTGTTTTCATTTACCACCAACAATCGTAGCAAGTTGGTCTCGTTATCTGAGGCACGCAATTTAACCTCGGTTGCATCTATGAGGTATGTGTTAATGAACCCAATATCAGCGACTTGTCTTTTCTTCAACTCGACGATCTTCAATCTGCATAATATAGTGAGGACAATTATAAATACATGCAATGAAAGAGGTGAGCTATATAGAGAGACTTAATGACAGAAGTAGTACTACTTACAGACAGTAGCAGGTGACCGTTGCTTTATCGAGGGCCAATTGATTGAAAAACTGATAGAACTCCTCAAATGGAATAGGCAACAGTTCAATTCCAACGAGGTCATGCTCCGGTTTAACTCTCACATACAAACTATCCCTCCCCCCAGACTCTCTGCAGATTTTCAAGTACCAATCATGCAATCTTCGCATATTCGTTGATAGAGATCTTTCATTTTTGACGAGAGGCTTCCCGTACTCGTATCTTTGTATCTGCACCTCCAAGAAATCA
>LR738713.1:869507340-869519883 GCA_902687465.1 Secale cereale
TCTACACACGCTTCTACTCTTGTAGACTATGTTGGGCCTCCAAGCGCAGAGGTTTGTAGGACAGCAGCAATTTTCCTCAAGTGGATGACTTAAGGTTTATCGAACTCAGGGAAGTAGAGGTTGAAGATGGTCTCTCTCAAGCAACCCTGCAACTAAGATACAAGAAGTCTCTTTTGTCCCCAACACACCTAATACAACTAGGAGTTGTATAGGTGCACTAGTTCGGCGAAGATATGGTAAAATATGGATGATAGGAGTGGCAAAGCAAAGTAATCTAAATCTGTAATAAAAAGTGCAGCAAGCAAACAAGTGGTAAACATGAGCACAAATGGTATTGCAATGGTGGAAACAAGGCCTAGGGATCATACTTTCACTAGAGGCAACTCCCAACAACATTAACATAATCGAATCACCTGATATTTCCCATAAAACATGCAACGGAGACGCACCCGGAGGTCATTCCTTCGTGGTCAAGAGAGGACGAGAATTATGTAGGGCTACAAAAGCACACCTCAAAGTTCGTAGTTCTCAATCTAAGGATTTCCCAATGTCACCGCGGCCATCCAAAGAGAGTCCCACAATCACCACAACATATCTAAAGGATAGTCAAAGACAAGCACCAAGAGACTCTCAATCTTCAATCAACACAAAAGAGAGGAAATCACTCATGAAAATATTTTTCTAATCCATGTCCAATAGACCGCTGTCACCTTGGTCTCGGGGATTATACTAGATAAAGACAAGTGAGTACATCAATCCAATACATAGAGGAAGGGGAAACATCATGGGATCACCCTAGATTAACATAGCCTATGATCACAACGAAGATCACATCATGGGAGAGAGAGATAACCACATAGCTACTGGTAGAAACCTCAGCCCCGAGGAGGAATTACTCCCGCATCATGGAGGGAGGAAGCAACGTCGATGGAGATGAATCCGGGGGCACTTCCCCGTCCCGGGAGGGTGCCGACTGATGTCTACACACGCTTCTACACTTGTAGACTATGTTGGGCCTCCAAGCGCAGAGGTTTGTAGGACAGCAGCAATTTCCCTCAAGTGGATGACCTAAGGTTTATCGAACTCAGGGAAGTAGAGGTTGAAGATGGTCTCTCTCAAGCAACCCTGCAACTAATATACAAGAAGTCTCTTGTTTCCCCAACACACCTAATACACTTGTTAGATGTATAGGTGCACTAGTTCGGCGAAGAGATGTTAAATGGCAAGTGATATGGATGGCAAAACAAAGTAATATAAATCTGTAATAAAAAGTGCAGCAAGCAAACAAGTGGTAAACGTGAGCACAAATGGTATTGCAATGGTGGAAACAAGGCCTAGGGATCATACTTTCACTAGAGGCAACTCCCAACAACATTAACATAATCGAATCACATGATATTTCCCATAAAACATGCAATGGAGACGCACCCGGAGGTCATTCCTTCGTGGTCCAGAGAGGACGAGAATTATGTAGGGCTACAAAAGCACACCTCAAAGTTCGTAGTTCTCAATCTAAGGATTTCCCAATGTCACCGCGGCCATCCAAAGAGAGTCCCACAATCACCACAACATATCTAAAGGATAGTCAAAGACAAGCACCAAGAGACTCTCAATCTTCAATCAACACACAAGAGAGGAAATCACTCATGAAAATATTTTCTAATCCATGTCCAATAGACCGCTGTCACCTTGGTCTCGGGGATTATACTAGATAAAGACAAGTGAGTACATCAATCCAATACATAGAGGAAGGGGAAATATCATGGGATCACCCTAGATTAACATAGCCTATGATCACAACGAAGATCACATCATGGGAGAGAGAGATAACCACATAGCTACACGTACGAGCCCTCGGCCCCGGAGAAGACTACTCACACATGGACATGGTGAGGAGGAGGTTGATGATGGTGTTGATGGAGAGGTGCAGCCCCGCGAGGAGGAGACGGCCGGCGGCAGTCACGGAGGCGGCGGCGGCGGCCCTTGGGGGCGCGGCGGCCCTCGGGGCGGCGGCGGCCCTAGGGGGCAGCGGCTCCTTGGCCCCCCTTCTTCCTTGTGGATGGTGCTGCAATGGTGCTGGTCCTCCCCTCCAAGACGGCGGCTCGGGAGGAGGAAAATTCGTGGCCCTTGGTGACCTAGGTTTCCTCTCTTTATATAGACTCTCGGATTCCCGTCATCTGATTTTGGGCCTCAGTAAAACGGGCTTTACTCGGCCGTACGGTCTCCGATTTGGACGAATTTTATATCCAGAAGCATCGCCTCGAAATTCCTCACAACTTTCGCAACTAGACTTGTTCCGTTTGACGTAGTCTTCGGGCCGGAACTTGACCATCTTTAAAAAACGTTCTCAGACAGATTTCAGGAAAGTCAGAGTCCTACTCCAATACGACTCCTTTTGCGTTTTTGTCAATTTCCAAGTAATTCCTACACAATAATGTGTAAAACAAGAACATTGTGCACTTTTGCAACCATTAGTAGGTTAGTCCAAATATGATCAAAAGTGTATGGAAGTGCATAAATATCATAGCAATATCACACAAAAAGGGCATGGAGCAAGCAGAAATTATAGATACGTTTTGGACGTATCAACATCCCCAAGCTTAATTCCTGCTCGTCCTCGAGTAGGTAAATGATAACATGCATAATTTCTGTGCTGACATGCTATTAACCATATAAGAACTTTTCACAGTCACATGACAAGTGCTTACTGAGACAATGAATCTGTAGTAATTAAGTTGCATCATCAGAAAATCACAAAGAACTGAAAGTTTTACAATATGATACTGAAACACTCAATAGATTTGTAGTGAGCATGGTGTGCAAATATGACAAAGTGATATCTCGCTTGCCCCCTTTAGTGAAGCAAAACATAAATGCAGGGGCACCTCCAAGGTTTAAGTGACGACTAGATACAATGATTTCAGAATAAACGATATCATAATCATGCAAAAGACAATGGTATTTTGGGACAATGCACATTACACTCAGAATGACAATCATGCTCTAAATTGTTGGTGCTTTAAAGAAGGTGGAGACTCTCGAACCGTGGCTTTTGTTGGCAAGGTTGAAAACCCGTGGTCGGAAACAAAGACAAAACATGTACCAGAGCTCTTGGTTTTAAAAATAGAGGTAATAATTATTATTTTTAGAATATGCATATTTCGTCAACGAATGCTAGCAGATAACTCAATTACTTCTCGAGCTGGACAAGTTTCGAGGAACGGCTCCCGAATGAGGACGATCACATCCTCTTAATCTCCTTTGTTTATCACTGTCAAAGTTTTTTGATTTCTCATGAACAAAGCGTGAAGGAGGGTTTGTTTGTTGTATTATGGGTTTGCACATAATTTTTAATGAGCCGGGCGCACTCTATGCCAGTTCCTTCTCGTATTATGGGTTTGCACATTAGACATGCAATCCCGAGGTGAAGCTTGTCCAACTTAAAAAGATCATGAATTAACTACTACTTCCTCATGAGCAAAAACAGAGGCACAAAATAGAAATGCTTTTTTGAATAATTTCGAGATGGTACATGAAAGCCTTCGTTAGGAATGGTAGGTAAATACCATGTATAGGAAGGTATGGTGGACTCATATGGCATAACTGGTTTAAAGGATTTTGGATGCACAAGTGATGTCTACACACGCTTCTACTCTTGTAGACTATGTTGGGCCACCAAGCGCAGAGGTTTGTAGGACAGCAGCAATTTCCCTCAAGTGGATGACCTAAGGTTTATCGAACTCAGGGAAGTAGAGGTTGAAGATGGTCTCTCTCAAGCAACCCTGCAACTAAAATACAAGAAGTCTTTTGTGTCCCCAACACACCTAATACAACTAGGAGTTGTATAGATGCACTAGTTCGGCGAAGAGATGTTAAATGGCAAGTGATATGGATGGCAAAACAAAGTAATATAAATCTGTAATAAAAAGTGCAGCAAGCAAACAAGTGGTAAACGTGAGCACAAACGGTATTGCAATGGTGGAAACAAGGCCTAGGATTCATACTTTCACTAGTGGCAACTCCCAACAACATTAACATAATCGAATCACATGATATTTCCCATCAAACATGCAAAGGGGACACACTCGGAGGTCATTCCTTCGTGGTCAAGAGAGGACGAGAATTATGTAGGGCTACAAAAGCACACCTCAAAGTTCGTAGTTCCCAATCTAACGATTTCCCAATGTCACCGCGGCCATCCAAAGAGAGTCCCACAATCACCACAACATATCTAAAGGATAGTCAAAGACAAGCACCAAGAGACTCTCAATCTTCAATCAACACACAAGAGAGGAAATCACTCATGAAAATACTTTTCTAATCCATGTCCAATAGACCGCTGTCACCTTGGTCTCGGGGATTATACTAGATAAAGACAAGTGAGTACATCAATCCAATACATAGAGGAAGGGGAAATATCATGGGATCACCCTAGATTAACATAGCCTATGATCACAACGAAGATGACATCATGGGAGAGAGAATTGACCACATAGCTACTGGTAGAAACCTCAGCCCCGAGGAGGAACTACTCCCGCATCATGGAGGGAGGAAGCAACGTCGATGTAGATGAATCCGGGGGCACTTCCCCGTCCCGGCAGGGTGCCGGCACAGGAATTCTGGTCCCCCGAAGCTTGATGGCGATGGCGGCGGATATCGGAATCGCGTCTGGAGAAAAGGGGTCTGGAATCAGGGTTTTCTCGACACGGTGTAAATATATGCCAAAGGGGGGCATCATAGGGGGTCAGGGGTGCCCAGGCGCCCCCCCGGCGCGGCCAGGGGGGCCGCGTGGGCAGGCCGCCTGGAGCCCCTGTGGGTCCCCTCCGGCCCTACTTTGGCCGCATGGAAGCTTCCGGAACGCTGATTTTTTATATTTTCCCAGAATTTTTCTGGCAATTTACGTAATGGGAAAACCTGAAATACGAAAACAACAGAAAACAGAAATTGGCACTGGGGTGCACTGAGTTAATAGGTTAGTCCAAATATGATCAAAAGTGTATGGATGTGTATAAATAACATAGCAATATCACATAAAAGAGGCATGGAGCAAGCAGAAATTATAGATACGTTTTGGATGTATCAACATCCCCAAGCTTAATTCCTGCTCGTCCTCTAGTAGGTAAATGATAACAAGAATAATTTCTGTGGTGACATGCTATTAACCATATAGGACTTTTTTTCATAGTCATATGACAAAAGCTTACTGAGACAATGAATCTGTAGTAATTAAGTTGCCTCATGAGAAAATCACAAAGAACTGAAAGTTTTACAACATGATACTGAAACATCAAATAGATTTGTAATGAGCATGGTGTGCAAATATAATAAAGTGATATCTCACTTGCCCCCTTTAGTGAAGCAAAACATAAATGCAGGGGCACCCTCAAGGTTTAAGTGATGACTAGATACAATGATTTCAAAATAAACGATATCATAATCATGCAAAAGACAATGCTACTTTGGCACAATGCACATTACACTCAGAATGACAATCATGCTCTCAGTAGTTGGTGCTTTAATAAGAAGGTGGAGACTCTCGAACCGTGGCTTTTGTTGGCAAAGTTGAAAACCCGTAGTCGGAAACAAAGACAAAACATGTACCAGAGCTCTTGGTTTTAAAAACAGAGGTAATAATTATATTTTTAGATTATGCATATTTCGTCAACGAATGCTAGCAGATGACTCAATCACTTCTTGAGATGGACAAGTTTCGAGGAACGGCTCCCGAATGAGGACGATCACATCCTCTTAATCTCCTTTGTTTATCACTGCCAAAGTTTTCCGATTTCTCATGAACAACGCGTGAAGGAGGGTTTGTTTGTTATATTAATTTTGAGCCGGGCGCACTCAATGCCAGTTCCTTCTCGTATTATGGGTTTGCACATTATACATGCAATCCCGGGGTGAAGCTTGTCCAACTTAAAAAGATCATGAATTAACTACTACTTCCTCATGAACTTAAAACAGAGGCACAAAATAGGAATGCATTTTTTTCTTTGAATAATTTCGAGATGGTACATGCAAGTCTCCGTTAGGAATGGCAGGTAAATACCATGTAGGAAGGTATGGTGGACTCATATGGCATAACTGGTTTAAAAGAATTTGGATGCACAAGCAGTCAGTCCGCTTAGTACAGGCGAAGGTTAGCAAAAGACTGGGAGCGACCAACTAAGAGAGCAATGACGGTCATAATCATGCAGAGCGACAAAGCAACATTGAATCAGGCATGGAAGTTATATCACTACTCAGAAACAAAAGATCATCAAGGCTTGACAGACTTTCTTTACAGTCTTAAATATGGGTGAGCATACGCCAAGTCAATCAAAATAAATTCTTGAAGGAAGATATTACTAAACCATACCACATCATAGGCAAACAAATCATGTTGGTACTCCAATAACACATTGGGAATCCCCCAGCTATTTGAGACTAACCATAAGGAAACATGAACTACTAAGCGCCATTATGCACGTAGCATCTTTATCATAGACATACCAACCAATGCAATGGAAGCAAACTCTCTTAATAAGATAATCATGATAAATAAAGAGAGTTCAAGCAACCAACTAAACGAAAGCTCTTTAAAAAGATAAGCATGAAAACTAAAAGCTAAACATGATAGTAGCTATTGAAAGACAAAGAACACACACAGCATAGATAGACATGAAAATTCTGTGTTATGTTCTAGGTAGAAGTGGAGCGTGTTTCTCTCCCACATAAAGAAAGCTGAGTTCCGACTCGTTATGAAAAGCTAAAGAAAACTAAAAAGGAAAACTAAAAGCAAGACGCTCCAAGCATAGCACATAACACATGAAGTGATAAAAATATAGTGGAACGAAAGACGAACTGATAATGTTGATGGAGAAGGGGATGCACGGGGGCATCCCCAAGCTTAGATGCTTGAGTCTCCTTGAATATTTCTTGGGGGTGCATGGGGGCATCCCCAAGCTTGAGCGTTTGACACTCCTGAATCTTTTTATCATCTTCCCTCGCACACTTGAAAACTCCCTTCATACATAACTCATCATAAACTGATTAGCGAGGTTAGTACCCATAATAAAATAATTTTTCCTTGCTGGAAATAAGGATATTCTTGAAGGTCTACTGTTTCTCAAGATTGCCAAAAGGTTTTTTGCAAAGAAAAAGCAAGCTCAAGGTTTGCAAAACGAAGGAAAGGCAAAACAGGACAGAATCTGTGAAAAACATACCAACAGGTAGTAAATAATTTTTTCGGGGCACTTCTGCAACTCAAATCAAAAACTCAGAACAGTCACCCGAAAGCCAATTGTATAGAGCACGCTGTCGAGAAAATTCAGACCAAAAAGATGTTCTGGTGATTTTATACGAATTTTTCTGTCCAAGGACAGAATCTGTTTCCTAGACAGCACGTCACAACTTTTGAACTTTCTTGCAATCAGAGGCTAAACTTGGCACAAAGCTGAAAAGTAAATATACAATGATGATGCTACTGTAGTAACAACCATCAAGACACAACAAAAGCGAAATAAAATTTTATTTATTGTGGGTTGCCTCCCAAAAGCGCTTTCTTTTATGCCGTTAAGCTAGGCATAAGACTTTAATGATGCTCTCGTAGGAATAAGAGTTGAAGAACAAAAGAGAGCATCAAGAAGCAAATACCAAACACATTTAAGCCTAACATGCTTCCTATGCATAGGAATATTGCAATAGAATAATTCATTGAAGCACAAAGCAACTAGCATAGGAAGGCAAAACAAGCATAACTTCAAAATATTCACCATAAAGAGAGGAAACTTCTTATTATTAAGAATTTAGAACCAAGTCTCCCTCTCTCAATATAAATTTCAGTGGCATCATGGATGAACTCACAAATATAAGCATCACATAAAGCATTGTTACCATGATCCACATGCAAAAAGGTACTCTTACTCTCCACATAAGCATCTTTGGGGAGCCCATGGTTAGGACTTTTTAACATTAACGTTTTCAGTCTCCCCCAAGCTTGAGCTACGCTCTCTCCGTCATGAGGATAGAAATTATAAACATAATTCCTATTCTCATGGACTTCATGAAGAGGATAAAACTTGGAGTAAAAGAGAGACTGGATCTCTTCCCAATCCAGCAGGTGAGAGTCATCTAGTAGCCTATACCATTCCAATGCTTTTCCTTTCAGGGACAAGGCAAATAATTTCCTCATGACTCCATCTCTTGTCAAACCTGAAATCTTAAACATCTCACAAAGTTCTGTAAGTTTCAACAAATGAATACTAGGATTGACTGTCCCATCGTAACGATCATTCATAATTATTTCAATTATCACAAGTGGTATTTTGAAGGGGATACATTCAGTAGGTGGAGGAGACCTCTCTACCACGGGTGTGGTAAAGCGGCCTTCCCCAAGCAGCGAATTAAGAGCGCGGTTTTCCATAAACATAACTAGTGAAACTAAAAACAAGAAACGAAAAGATTTAATTGCAAGATCTAAAGATATACCTTCAAGCACTCACTTCCCCGGCAACGGCGCCAGAAATAGCTTGATGTCTACACACGCTTCTACTCTTGTAGACTATGTTGGGCCTCCAAGCGCAGAGGTTTGTAGGACAGCAGCAATTTCCCTCAAGTGGATGACCTAAGGTTTATCGAACTCAGGGAAGTAGAGGTTGAAGATGGTCTCTCTCAAGCAACCCTGCAACTAAGATACAAGAAGTCTCTTGTGTCCCCAACACACCTAATACAACTAGGAGTTGTATAGGTGCACTAGTTCGGCGAAGAGATGGTAAAATATGGATGATAGGAGTGGCAAAGCAAAGTAATATAAATCTGTAATAAAAAGTGCAGCAAGCAAACAAGTGGTAAACGTGAGCACAAATGGTATTGCAATGGTGGAAACAAGGCCTAGGGATCATACTTTCACTAGAGGCAACTCCCAACAACATTAACATAATCAAATCACATGATATTTCCCATAAAACATGCAATGGAGACGCACCCGGAGGTCATTCCTTCGTGGTCAAGAGAGGACGAGAATTATGTAGGGCTACAAAAGCACACCTCAAAGTTCGTAGTTCTCAATCTAAGGATTTCCCAATGTCACCGCGGCCATCCAAAGAGAGTCCCACAATCACCACAACATATCTAAAGGATAGTCAAAGACAAGCACCAAGAGACTCTCAATCTTCAATCAACACACAAGAGAGGAATTCACTCATGAAAATATTTTTCTAATCCATGTCCAATAGACCGCAGTCACCTTGGTCTCGGGGATCATACTAGATAAAGACAAGTGAGTACATCAATCCAATACATAGAGGAAGGGGAAATATAATGGTATCACCCTAGATTAACATAGCCTATGATCACAACGAAGATCACATCATGGGAGAGAGAGATAACCACATAGCTACACGTACGAGTCCTCGGCCCCGGAGAAGACTACTCACACATGGACATGATGAGTTGGAGGTTGATGATGGTGTTGATGGAGAGGTGCAGCCCCGCGAGGAGGAGACGGCCGGTGGCAGCCACGGAGGCGGTGGCGGCGGCCCTTGGGGGCGCGGCGGCGGCGGCGGCCCTAGGGGGCGGCGACGGCCCTCGGGGCGGCGGCGGCCCTAGGGGGAAGCGGCTCCTTGGCCCCCCTTCTTCCTTGTGGATGGTGCTGCAATGGTGCTGGTCC
Organism: Secale cereale; assembly: GCA_902687465.1. NCBI lineage: Eukaryota > Viridiplantae > Streptophyta > Magnoliopsida > Poales > Poaceae > Secale > Secale cereale. The sequence goes on from LR738713.1 coordinate 869,516,993, forward strand.
TCCCCTCCAAGACGGCGGCGAGGGAGGAGGAAAATTCGTGGCCCTTGGTGACCTAGGTTTCCTCTCTTTATATAGACTCTCGGATTCCCGTCATCAGATTTTGGGCCTCAGTAAAATGGGCTTTACTCGGCCGTCCGGACTCCGATTTGGACGATTTTATATCCAGAAGCATCGCCTCGAAATTCCCCACAACTTTCGCAACTAGACTTTTTTCGTTTGATTTCGTCTTCGGGCCGGAACGTGACCATCTTTAAAAACGTTCTCCGACATATTTCAGGAAAGTCAGAGTCCTACTTCAATACGACTCCTTTTGCGTTTTTGTCAATTTCCAAGTAATTCCTACACAGTAAAGTGTAAAACAAGAACATTGTGCACTTTTGCAACCATTAGTAGGTTAGTCCAAATATGATCAAAAGTGTATGGAAGTGCATAAATATCATAGCAATATCACACAAAAAGGGCATGGAGCAAGCAGAAATTATAGATACGTTTTGGACGTATCAGGCGCGCCGGCGGAGGCGGAGAAGGAGGAGGCTGGCTGCTCGGGCGCGCCGGCGCAGGCGGAGAAGGAGGCGGAGTGCCGCCACGCGCCGGAGAAGGAGTCGGAGTGCCCTGATCGTCACTCGCCGGAGGAGGAGGCGGTGGAGGAGGTGGAGTGCCCTGACTCGCCGGAGGAGGAGGAGGAGGCGGAGGCGTCCAGTTGAGAATGTTGATGAGGTCCTTCTGCCATAGGCATGGAGTCTTCAGTGAAGAACCCAGCCGAGTCTCCCCTTCACCGGTAGGGTGGTCAAGCTGGAGCTCCTCAAATTCCTCCGCAATTTCATCCACCATCACCCTAGCATATCCTTCTGGAATCGGCCGGCAGTGAAAAGTGTCGCCGGGTCCAGTAGGATAAACAGAGCCAGCAGCCGCCTTGACCTTCATATTTATCCACTGCGTCATAAGGTGGCAATTTTGTACCTCCGTGATAGCATCCACGGGATACCTGGCAGTAGCCGTCAAGACATGCTCCGGCTGAAGCAGCTCGGTGGAAGCCACGCTGCTTCTCCGCTGAGATGGCGGGGTAGCTTCGGGGGAAGCTTCGGCAATTCTTTTGTCCCGATTTGCTTCTCGTTCCTCTATTGCTTGTATTCTGGCCCGCGGCGCCTGCAGTTCGGTCTGCTGCATTTTCTTCCTCCTCTCGTGGCATTTGTAGCCGCCTGCGTCCGGAAACACAGCACTCCACGGAAGGGAGCCTGGCGTGCCTCGTGTCCGTCCAGGGTGCTCAGGATTCCCGAGGTCCATTGTCAGCTCGTCGTTCTCTCTGTCGGGGAAGAACGTCCCTTGCTGCGCTGCTTTGATATAGTGCCGAAGCTTCCTGAGTGGTATTTCCAATTGCTTGTCCGTCCAAATGCACCTCCCTGATACAGGGTCCAAGGTTCCGCCAGCCCCGAAGAACCAAGTCCGGCAACGGTCTGGCCATTGCATTGTCTCTGGTTCGATCCCTTTCTGAAGCAGATCATTCTCAGCCTTGGCCCACTTAGGCCGGGCTCTGAGGTAGCCACCTGACCCTATGCGATGGTGATGCTTCTTCTTCGCAGCATTTATCTGGTTTGTCGCCGACATCTTCTTACTCTTTTCTGATGTCCTATAGGCCACAAATGCGGGCCAGTCATCTTTGATCTTCTCATATATGCCCATGAATTCTGGAGTCTCTTTTTCGCGGACAAACTTATTCAGGTTTTTCTTCCATGCCCTGAATTGGTCTGCCATCTGCGTAAGAGCAGCGGACTTGATTAATTCCTCTTTAACTGGATTCGCCGGATCATCCTCTGGCGGTAGGATGAAATTTGACTTCAGCTCAGTCCAAAGATCTTCTTTCTGCATATCAGTGACATAAGACACCTGAGCGTCTTTTGCAGCCGGTTTAACCATTGATGGATGCTGATCGGGATCTTGTCCCTAACCAGAACCCCGCACTGATTAACAAATGCGTTCTTTGTCTGGATGGGTTCAATCGGTTCGCCGGAGCGCGAGATTTCTGAGATCTCAAACTTTTCATCCGGCCTCAACTTTTTCTTCGCGCCTCGTCTCTTTACCGAAGATTTTCTCGATCCGGAGGGCTAGAAAAAGGAACAAAGACGAGAGTTAATGAATGCATCAATTAACTAGTCAGCACAGGCTTAACTAATATATATACCTCCTGGCTGGACTCGGTTCGGTCACCGGAGCCAGCATCACGGTCTCCTTGCACCGGCATTGGGTCACCGGAGCCGTCCTCACGGTCTACTTCTTCCATGTGCATTGGGTCACCGGATCCATCAATATCATAGCCTAGATCTTCCAACTCTCTTTCCACCAGCTCATTGGTGTCGTTGAGAAACGACAAGATGGCATCTTGTCCGTCTGCGATTATGTCCATCAACATCGCTTCTTGTGCTTCGTCTCGGGTGTTGTCGTCCATAGTTTCTACAAATATTTACAACATGCCAATTATTATTCAAACATGAAAGATATATATATTAATGGAAAACGTAGAACTAGCTTCGACCCTCGACCCCTGGACAACCCTCGACTGCTCGGAGATCCACAACCCTAGACCCCCTCATGTCACATTTTGTCTAGTGTCAAAGGATTCAACAAAACCAATACTTCATCATTAGGCGAAAGTAACAGTCGCATGATGGTACGAAGCTCTCCAAAGTTATTTTGGAACGGAGTCCCGGATAGGATAATTCGTAACAAAAGATGGATTATCCTATCAGGAACTCCGTTCCAAAACAACTTTGCAAAACTTCGTACCAACATGCCCCGGTTACTTCTGGCAAATGATGAAGTCATGGATTTCTTCAATACTTTGACACTAGCTAGGCAACCTCTTGACCCCTCGACCCTCGACTGCTCGGCGATCC